>JAGFBZ010003004.1:0-16008 GCA_018398805.1 Hirundichthys speculiger
AAATATAAAGAAGAAACAGAAATAAAGCAACCTGATGAAGACCAAAATGAGTCGAAACGTCGTGCACGAAGCTAAATAATAAGAAACAGAAACAGCGAGAATAAAGACAAGTTTAAAAACGAAACAAAGTATAATTTATTGAACTTAAGGGACAGACAGGTGAAATAAAAGCAAAGTTAGAAGCCAGGGGATTCATTTGTGCAGCAGCTAGTGGACTGCAGTGGTGGATAACCATCCCTAACCCAATACGGGAACCAAACCCATCCCAAAAACCCGAAACAAACCCCTCCAACCCCCCCAAACCCTAAACCCTAACCCCCACCCAACCCCACCCAACCCTAACCCTACCCCAACCCCACCCAACCCTACCCTAACCACCCACCCCCAACCCCAACCCCTACCCCAACCTCCTAACCTATCCCCACCCAACCCCTAACCCTAACCCTAACCCCCCACCCCCATCCCTGACCCCAACCCTAACCCCAGTTCATAACCCTAACCACAACAAATTAAAAAACCACAATGGGAACTATTTAAAATATTTAAAAAATTTAAAAACATTAAAAATTATTAATTCATGATATTTACAATAATGATTTAAAATTTGGGATTTTTAGGATAAAAAATCATGGGTATATAGAGTTTTAAAGTTAAATTAGGTAAAAGACGATTGGAGTTTCGAGTTAAAAAATGAACAAAATTTCACAGGAGGGGAGGGGGGTATAAAAGGAGCAGCAGGAGCTGAGCTCCTCATTTCGATTCTAACCTTCACAGGAGATAGACCTGCCTTGGTAAATTATAAAGCCAGCTTGCCTTTTTCTTTTTTCGTGCCCTGCCTGAAGAAGACCCGGACAGGGTCGAAACGTTGCACGGGCACATTTTCAATTTGATTTGCTATTTTTGCTTTAGATTAAAAAATTAAAAAAATATACATATATTTTTTTGGGGTTTTTTTTGTTTTGCACATCTTTTATACATTTTTATTTTCTCATACACATTTTAAATATAAAAAACCTTGATGATGGGGGACGACGGCTGGACGGCCGTGCGTTACAGACGGGGTCGTCTGAACCGCCGTCCACCCCAATTTAACCGGGGTACTGGTGCCGGTGCCGGCTGGGGGACGGACCGTGCACCCCCTGTCTTCTATGGGAGACAGGCCCCTTTCCCTCCACCTAACCCTAACCCTAACCCTAAACCTAACCCTAACCCAACCCCTAACCCCCCAATAACCCTAACCCTAACCCTAACCCCCCTTAACCCTAACCCTAACCCTAACCTAACCCTAACCCTAACCCTAACCCTAACTAACCCTAACCCTAACCCCCCAACCCCTAGCCTTAAATAGGGACAGATTTAGCACAAAAATTAGCCACTTAATTGACCACATGTTTAACGAATATTTCCTGAACAAACCTCTTACAGCTAGGACCCACCTAACCTTTCTTGCTCTCAAAAAAATCTCAAAAAATCTCAAAAAAACAATACACTGTATCATTATTAGTCAAAACTAAAATTCATCTCAACAAAAGGACCAAGACGACAAACTCATATGGACAGATCCCCCTCATGGAGGAATGAGGCCCTCACGGACAGGAAGTTTGCTCCTTACTCGGAATTCTCTCTTCCCCCCCCCCCCCCCCCCCCCCCTAATCTTTACCCCATTTTTACCCCTTCTTATCCTCTCTTTTCTCTCTTCTCTCTCCCTTCTCCTTTTTTTTCTCTCTCTCCCCCCTCTCTCTCTCTCTCACCCTTGACGTAACATTACACATTGACACCCAAAGTATCTTTGGAAATATTCAGATACTCAAGGAGTTTCGGACTTCAGCATACACCAAATATCCAGGTCCACCATAACCCACCTGCATTCATCTTACTACACCAAAAGTATCTTTGGAAATATTCGGATACTCAAGGAGTCTCCAGACTTCATTTGCACACCACATATCCAAGGGTCCACCAAACCACCGCAGCATTATCTTACTACAATTTAACATCCAACTCATAGACATCCCCACCCCCTCTTTCCTTCTTTTTTCTTCTCTCTCTCTCTCTCTCTTTCTCTCTGTCTCTCTCTCTCTCTTTCTCCCTCTCTTTCTCTCCCTTCCTCTCTCTCTCTCTCCCACCCTCTCTCTCTCTCTCTCTTCCTCTCTTAACTCTGAAACCCTAACCCTTACCCATACCCACCCCCCCCCCCAACCCTTACCCTGACCTTAACACAACCTTAACCCTAACCCCTAACCCAAACCCCTACCTAACCCTGACCCTTTCCTAATCCTAACCCCTAACCCTACCCTAACCCCACACGAAACCCTTAATAACCTGACCACCCCTAACCCTAACCCCACCCTAACCCAACCCTACCCCTCATCCTTACCCTAACCCCTACCCTCACTTTAACCCTGTCCCCAACCCTAACCCCTACCTTACCCCAACCTTCCCCAACCCTAACCCCCCTACCCTGACCCCAACCCCTCCCTAACCCCTAATCCTAACTAACCTGAACCCCAACCCTAACCTAACCCTTCCCTTAAGCCCTCTACTCTGTCCTCCAATTCCCCCAACCCACCTCTTATTTTCCCTCACTTCTTCAACTATTACGAGGATTGGAAACACTTTCCGAATTCCAAGACACATAGGGGTTCCTTTAAGAGGGATTACCCAAGGCACCCACACAACACATCCCATACTCATCTACACCACACACTCCATAAATGGTGAATACACGGTGAGGTGCCTCACTGAGTGGTAGCTGCGTGCAATCAAAATCTGCCTTCACTCCAACGTGCACCAGGCACAGGGAACGCAGGTACGAACTTTAGGTTTTTAAACAAACCTATACCTTAACCCTAACCCTAACCCTAATAACTACCCTAACCCTAAACCCTAACCTAATAATAAAACAAAACTAAATGCCAAATAGGCTTGTTTTAAACACCATAATTGGCTATGGGACACACTCCGAGGCTTGATCAACCTCGGCAGGGCCTTCCTTGGGTGAGGGTGTCTAGTGATAATGGCCGAAACACCCGATGACCCTGAGGTCCACTACTGATGATGTGTCCTAAAAGTGAAATAACTTTTAAAACCCAAACTAATAAAGGAAAAAGCTGTTTTTAAGCCTCCTTGTAATTACAGAAATGTCTTCTAGACCATTTATTATAACAATCTTGTAAATAGAATGGACTGAAGGACACAAATATTATCTCTGGAGACAATATTATTCCCAACCAAAAAGAATGACTCGCCTACCAGATGAAGAAGATGATGTACCATTACCTTGGAAGGATTTAGGAATTCAACCCGGACCCAACCAAGACCAGATCTTTCTTCATCCTTCTTTTAGACCGAGTCCAGGACGCTGTTTTAGCCCCAGCGAGCTTCGTGGCTAACTTTAACTTTAATACACCTAACCCCATCCTCTTTCCATAGCCTCAACGTGCCTCGTGGCTAGCTGTAACTTTAATACACCTAACCCCAGCCTCTTCGCTTAGCCCCAGCGTGCCTCGTGGCTAGCTGTAACTTTAATACACCTAACCCCAGCCTCTTCGCTTAGCCCCAGCGTGCCTCGTGGCTAGCTTTAACTTTAATACACCTAACCCCAACCTCTTCGCTTTGCCCCAGCGTGCCTCGTGGCTAGCTGTAACTTTAATACACCTAACCCCAGCCTCTTCGCTTAGCCCCAGCGTGCCTCGTGGCTAGCTTTAACCTTAATACACCTAACCCCAATCTCCTCACTTAACCCCAGCGTGCCTCTTGGCTAGCTTTAACTTTAATACAACTTAACCCTAGCCTCTTCGCTTAGCCCCAGCGTGCCTCGTGGCTAGCTCTAACTATAATACAACCTAACCTTAGCTTTGCTAACCCCAGCCTTATGGTTAGCCTAACCCTAGTTTCTTTGCTTAACCCCAGCGTGCCTCTAACCAACCTAACCCTAGTGCTTAGCCCCAGCGTGCTCTAGCTTTAACCTTAATACACCTAACCCCAACCTCTTCGCTTAACCCCAGTGCCTCTAGCTTTAACTCCTAACCCTAGCCTCTTCGCTTAGCCCCAGCATGCTGGCTAGCTTTAACTAATACAACCTAACCCTAGCTCTTCGCTTAGCCCCAGCATGCCTCGTGGCTAGCTCTAACTATAATACAACCTAACCCTAGCCTCCTTGCTTAGCCCCAGCGTGCCTCTGTAGCTTTAACCTTAATACAACCTAACCCTAGCCTCTTCGCTTAGCCCCAGCATGCCTCGTGGCTAGCTCTAACTATAATACAACCTAACCCTAGCCTCCTTGCTTAGCCCCAGCGTGCCTCGTGGCTAGCTTTAACCTTAATACAACCTAACCCTAGCCTCTTCGCTTAGCCCCAGCATGCCTCGTGACTAGCTCTAACTATAATACAACCTAACCCTAGCCTCCTTGCTTAGCCCCAGCGTGCCTCTTGGCTAGCTTTAACCTTAATACAACCTAACCCTAGCCTCTTCGCTTAGCCCCAGCATGCCTCGTGGCTAGCTCTAACTATAATACAACCTTGTATTACCCTAGCCTCCTGGTTTAGCCCCAGCGTGCCTCGTGGCTAGCTTTAACCTTAATACAACCTAACCCTAGCCTCTTCGTTTAGCCCCAGCATGCCTCGTGGCTAGCTCTAACTACAATACAACCTAACCCTAGCCTCCTTGCTTAGCCCCAGCATGCCTCGTGGCTAGCTCTAACTATAATACAACCTAACCCTAGCCTCCTTGCTTAGCCCCAGCGTGCCTCGTGGCTAGTTTTAACCTTAATACAACCTAACCCTAGCCTCTTCGCTTAGCCCCAGCGTGCCTCGTGGCTAGCTTTAACCTTAATACAACCTAACCCTAGCCTCTTCGCTTAGCCCCAGCGTGCCTCGTGGCTAGCTCTAACTATAATACAACCTAACCCTAGTCTCTTTGCTTAACCCCGCGTGCCTCTTGGCTAGCTTTAACCTTAATACAACCTAACCCTAGCCTCTTCGCTTAGCCCCAGCGTGCCTTGTGGCTAGCTCTAACTATAATACAACCTAACCCTAGCCTCTTCGCTTAGCCCCAGCGTGCCTCGTGGCTATCTTTAACTATAATACGCCTAACCCTAGTCTCTTTGCTTAGCACCAGCGTACCTCGTGGCTATCTTTAACTATAATACACCTAACCCTAGTCTCTTTGCTTAGCACCAGCGTACCTCGTGGCTAGTTGTAACTTTAACACACCTAACCCTAGTCTCTTTGTTTAACCCCAGCGTGCCTCTTGGCTAGCTCTAACTATAATACAACCTAACCCTAGTCTCTTTGCTTAGCACCAGCGTGCCTCGTGGCTATCTTTAACTATAATACGCCTAACCCTAGTCTCTTTGCTTAGCCCCAGCGTGCCTTGTGGCTATCTTTACTATAATACAACCTAACCCTAGCCTCTTTGCTTAACCCCGGCGTGCCTCTTGGCTAGCTTTAACCTTAATACAACCTAACCCTAGCCTCTTCGCTTAGCCCCAGCGTGCCTCGTGGCTATCTTTAACTATAATACGCCTAACCCTAGTCTCTTTGCTTAGCACCAGCGTACCTCGTGGCTAGCTGTAACTTTAATACACCTAACCCTAGTCTCTTTGTTTAACCCCAGCGTGCCTCTTGGCTAGCTTTAACCTTAATACAACCTAACCTAACCTTGATCTAGGATCCTTTGGAAGACAACATTGAAAAGATGTCCAGACGGAAGGTTACATCAGAGAAAACACTTCAAAACCTGTCTATCTATATCTAACCCTCCGCCCTCCCTCTTCTCCTCAAGAGGTAGGGGGGGGGAGACAGGATACGCCTATCCGGCGCGGCTGCGTTGGCATGGTTATCTGACCTGCCACAGCTGATTCCTGGTTTCTCATCCTCCTCTCTCTCTCTCTCTCACACTCTCTCACACTCTCTCTCACACTCTCTCACACTCTCTCACACTCTCTCTCACTCTGGGAGGAGTCAGGATACGCCTATATTGGGCGCAGCTGCATTCGCAGGTTATTTGACCTTTGGCGGCTGATTCCTGGTCTATCATCCTCCTCTCTCTCTCTCTCTTTCTTTCTTTCTTTCTCCCTCTTCTCTCAAAAACATCCCATTTGCAACACACAGTGACTGGAACCCTGAGTGACATGCGCCGGCCCGTGCCCTGCCTTTGGCTCTCTATACCAAACTGCTTCGGTCATTGGACTGTCGTGGGGAGAGTCATCGAGATAACACTCAATACTAACCCTACCCTAACCCTAACCATAACCCTAACCTAACCCTAACCCCCTAACCCCCCATCCCTCCTCCCTCCCCAATCCAAGAACCCCACCTGGAGTGTATTTTCTCTTTAGTCTGGACTAAAAAAGGAAAAGGAGCACTGACGCCAGGAATTCATAATTTCTATGGGTTTAAAATGGCATGATAAAATGTGGAAGGAATAAAAATCAGACTGGTTTCCACAAGCCTTGAATTTAAAAACCATTCAGGATCTGTCCACCAGGTGGTGACAAATTTCGCCCCTGCTCCTCTGACCGGAAAACCCCACAGCAGAAGGGGCGTGTATAAAAGGCAGCTGCAGGCTGCAGCACCCTCACATGCGTTTCTGACACAGAGCAGACAGGAGCACACTTGCCTTTGAAAAAAGTCTTTTCTTGTTTTTTCAACGAACCATTTATTAAAGCCCACGCCTGAAGAAGATATTTTAATATCGAAACGTCGCGACGGGCTTTAATTTGAAATATGGATAATTGGATCCAAATACGTTATGGCAGACCACGGTCGCGGCCTCGCCCACGTATTAAATATCCGGACCATTACTCTTCAAACAAACCTCTCCGTACATACGCGGATGTGGTTCGTTCACATGAATATGACTCAAATCCGGGTTTTGAGGACAACAGACCCAGACGTGGGTATGATCCCTCCCCGGTTTGGAATACCGATTATGACCATTTTGACAACAAGTCCTGGGGTCGGTATAGAGCGCCCAGACGTGGGTACTCACCGTACCCCGGACGTGGACCTTTTGTTTATACAAGGTACAAAAACACCCAATACAAACCAAACACTGACAACCGATACAGGACGAACAAAAACCAAACATACCAACAAAATCAAACCAACAAAACATGGAACAAAAAAATGGGTTCCCAAGGGAATCCCAACAGACCGACCTCTACTCCTCATAACATAGTTGGGGAAAAGGAAAGGATTTCGGACAACAGATCAGAACAATTTACAGCTTGATGAGACACCTTCATCATTTGTACAATGTTTCCACTGAATGTGAGGAGGGTGAGATGAATCAACCCCCCACTTTCGGCAGGCTATCTGAATTTTTGGCAGATGTCATCAAGCCAGCAGGCCTTTCAGATAAAACCAGGGACCTCCTAATAGGCAATGCTAAAAATTGGGCCTATAACACACAACTCATACTGGAGGATCATTACAATGAGGTTATTCAGACCACCCTGATGGAAATAAAAAACACGCTGGACACTAACTGGCGCTTGGCCTTTGACATAGCCACTAAATGGTGTAAAAGGAAATTCAAACGCAGACTCAGACAGGAAACAGTGGAACAGCTGGAGGAAATACTGGCTTCCTCAATGGAAACATTAGATCAGGAAGAACCTATGGAACCACCTGATCCTAAGCAACAGGTTACGGGGCAACAGATTATTTCTAAAGAGCCGAACGCCCAGAAAAGCTGTACATCAGAGAAAAAAGATTCTGTACAGGACCAGTCCTCTTTCATTCAGAAAACAGACAGGGCCACATCCCCAATCTCTGATCACACTTGGTCCCCTGCTCCAGGGACACCTGCAGGGACACCACAAGGCCAGCGGCTTCCAAGGGTACTAACACTGAAGACCCCAAAACATAGCAAACAAAAGGAGGTGTCACACCCGCAGACCCCACCAAGCAGGGAGACCATTGCAAATAACCACCCACCGGAAGTTCAGGCCCTTGAATCCCCTGTCGAGGTCTCATCCTCATCAGATTACGAGGATTCAGTATCTTCCGAAGATGGTGAAGATTTCTCCACCCATGAGGGAGAGGCCTTCACTCAGGAAGATGATATATCCCTTCTCGCAGAACAATTCTCCGTACATGGGGATGAGGAGACCCCCAATTTTTGGAGACAACAGGAGGATGCCAACACAGACACTCCTGATGAGGAAACTATAGCTACAGTAGTTAGCCAGGAATCCTCACCTACTAAAAACACACTGGAAAATCCCGAAAAGCAACCGGGTTCCAAAAATACAGATGGCAGCGGAGAATGGCCCTTGGCCGAAGGACCCAGAGACCCTTCGCAGACCGTTAATCCATCAGACATAGCGGGGCCCTCCCCTAAGCAGAAACCAAACTTTCACCCTCATTTCAGCCAAAAATCCAGCGAATGGCACTGGAAGGTTACAAAAAAATGGCTCTTTATTGGGGACTCAAATCTCAACAGAATACCCCCATACACAAAAGCTAGTCTACAAATAGAAAGCTTTTCAGGAGCCACATTCAGAAACATGGAACAAATTTTGACAAAACTAACTCCCCAGATGATGGTGGAAAAATTGGTCCTTTCGGTGGGCATCAATGCCAGAACACAGAAGGCCAAGGAAACCACTGTCAAACAGCTGCAAAGAGCCCTGAGGGCAGCCAAAATTGCTTTTCCAGCCTCTGAGATATGGATTCCATTGATCAACTATTCTGATAAACTCCCCAAGAAGGAGCAGGATGCGTTGAGCACTATTAATGACCATATTAAGGCCAATATGCCATTCATATCACTGCTGCCGAAGAACAAATTCACTACAGAGAGAGACAACGTGCATTGGACGGCACTTACTGCCCAGGCCATGTTGGATCACTGGTCCCAAAGGTTAAACTTGGGGGCCCACTAAGCCCCAATCAGGGCAGTGGGCTCTCTCATTTACACAAGCATCATCATGATGATGATAGTAATAAAAACATTGTGGTTTTGTCCAAAACATTCACACTCACACAAGCGCAAACCCAGCTTCTCAATAGGGGCTTGTCCTTTATACCCACAATTCAGATCCACAAAAATCAAAAAAATACAAACCAAACTGGATGTTCAGCAGTATCACAGAAGGTTGATGTTGGCCTCATATTTCGAAGGCAAGAGACAAAAATTTCCACCTCCATTCACACCTAAAAGCAGATGGTGCCCACCTTTGGGTTCCCTGCCTCCAACCATCCCAATAATCATACGGTCGGATCTGTATGCCACAAAAAATTTCCATTGGGGTATCAAGGACCAAAGCAACATCTCCAGAGAAGAATGGCTTGCACTGAAACAATTGAGAACCAACAAACAAATAGTTATCAAACCCGCGGATAAGGGCAGTGCCGTAGTCATCCAAGACAGAAATCAATATGTATGGGAAGCCAAAAGACAACTGAACAATACCAAACATTACAAAAAATTAGATAAACCCATTTACTTGGACACAATTTCTCAGGTGCAGGAAATATTAACCCAAATGCACCAAGAGGGATATATTAATGCCAAACAAAAATTATACCTAGAAGGGGAATCAAACCCCAGGCCTAGAATTTTTTATCTGCTCCCTAAAATCCATAAAAACCCGCAGGATTGGAGCAAACCATTTGAAATTCCCCCCGGAAGACCCATTGTCTCCGATTGTAACAGTGAAACCTACAGGACGGCGGCAGAATTTATTGAATACCATCTTAACCCCATCTCATCCAAACACCCTAGTTTTATATAAAGGATTCGTATGATTTTTTGGAAAAAACTAAAAATCTCAGATTACCAGCAAATTCCCTACTGTTTACCATTGACGTAGACAGTCTCTATACAAATATTGAGACGGAATCCGGACTCAGGTCTATAAAAGAATGGCTACGAAGATTTCCAGATCCTAAAAGACCCGATGACCATCTTATGAAACTGTTGGATATTAATTTATCCAGGAACGACTTTGAGTTTGACGGAGAATTTTTCTTGCAAATTTGTGGCACAGCTATGGGCAAAAAATTTGCACCTTCTTATGCGAATATCTTTATGGCTCACTGGGAGGAAGTGGCCCTCTCGCAGTGTAGTCTTAGACCCCTTCATTATTTTCGATTCCTCGATGACATTTGGGGAATCTGGACATATTCCAAACAAGATTTCGAACAGTTTATACAGAAACTAAACAATCTTAACTCCTCTATTAAGGTAAAATATACCCTCTGTGAAAACTCAGTCGATTTCCTCGATATAACAGTTTTCAAAGGACACAAATTCCCGGAAACAGGACAATTGGATTTTAAAGTCTATTTTAAGGACACGGATACTCATGCCCTGCTTTGGAAAAAACAGCTTCCATCCCAAGCATACGTTTAGGGGCCTTGTCAAAATCTCAACTTCTCCGATTCCATAGAATTTGCAGCCAGGAAATAGACTTCAAAAAAGCTACGGAAACCCTTTTCCGAGCTTTGAGGAAAAGAGGTTACTCTAGGAGCTTCCTACGGGGAATTTTGAAGACATTTTTGCTTCCCAATCCTGATGAGGCTGAACCAAAACCACATCTCTCATCCCTCTCATAGTCACGTTTTCATCACAAAACAGAAGTTTGGCGCACAGATTGAAATTAAATTACCAACAGTTTCTGCATGGCACAAAAACGTTAAAAAAACATAAAATCATCACGGCATATCGCAGAAATGCTAATTTACAAGATTTGCTGGTACACAGTAAAATGACACCCATCATACCCACCAAGAAAATTCATTGTGTCGAGTACAAACATGTAAAATTCATAACAAACACACAGACAAAAGCTATAATTAAAAATTGGCCACAAATTCATTTTACCCAAAAAAACTGTATTTATATGATTTATTGCAATCAGTGCAGTATGAAATATGTAGGTGAAACCAGGAACTCAATACAAACGAGACTGGTTCAACACAGATATAACATCAGGCACAAAAAGAAAATAAATACACATTTGGTCACTCATTTCATTAATCATGGACTCGAGTCCCTTAGGATCACGGGGCTACAAACTGGACACTCCTGGACAGACATCACCCGGAAAAAATTAGAAAAACTTTGGATAAAAACTATAGGTACAAGATACCCGTACGGATTGAATGAGTAGGCGGGGACACCAAAACTTGACCTAAGAAGGCCCGTGCCATACGTGGTCCTGGTTCTACCAGGCCCACGGACACATAACCATAAAGCCTAACCCTAACCCTAACCCTAACCCTAACCCTAACCCAGCAACACCCAGGTTAGGGTCCTCGTCCAGGTCCAAGGTCCAGATCCAGGTCCAGGTCCAGGTCAGGTCCAGGTCCAGGTCCAGGTCCAGGTCCACCAGGGTCCAGGTACAGGTCCAGGTCCAAGGTCCAGGTCCAGGTCCAGGTCCAGGTACCAGTCCACAGGTCCAGGTCCAGGTCCAGGTCCAGGTCCAGGTCCAGGTCCAGGTCCAGGTCCAGGTCCAGGTCCAGGTCCAGGTCCAGGTCCAGGTAGGTCCAGGTGTACAGGTCCAGGTCCAGGTCCAGATCCAGGTCCAGGTTCCAGCAACACAGGTCCAGGTTCCAGGTCCAGGTCCAGGTCAGGTCAGGTCAGTCAGGTAGGTCAGGTCCAGGTCCAGGTCCAGGTCCACAGGTCCAGGTCCAGGTCAAGGTCCAGGTCCAGAGGTCCAGGTCAGGTAGTCCAGGTTCCAGCAACACAGGTACAGGTCCAGGTCCAGGTCCAGGTCCAGGTCCAGGTCCAGGTCCAGGTCCAGGTACAGGTCCAGGTCCAGGTACAGCCAGATCCAGGTCCAGGTCCACCCAGGTCCAGGTCCAGGTCCAGGTCCAGGTACAGGTCCAGGTACAGGTTCCAGGTCCAGGTTCAGGTCCACAGGTCCAGTTCCAACAGGTCCAGGTCCAGGTCCAGGTACAGGTTCAGGTACAGGTCCAGGTACAGGTAGGTCCAGGTCCAGGTTCAGGTCCAGGTTCCAGCAACACAGGTCCAGGTCCAGGTACAGGTCCGATCCAGGTCCAGGTCCAGGTCCAGATCCAGGTCCAGTCCAGGTCCAGGTCCAGGTCCAGGTACAGGTCACAGTCCAGGTCAGGTACAGGTCCAGGTCCAGTCCCAGGTCCAGGTCCAGGTCCCAGGTCCAGGTCCAGGTCCAGGTCCAGGTCCAGGTCCAGGTCCAGGTACAGGTCCAGGTCCAGGTCCAGTCAGGTCCAGGTCCAGGTCCAGGTCCAGGTCCAGGTCCAGGTATCCAGGTCCAGTCAGGTCCAGGTCCAGGTCCAGGTCAGTCCAGTCCAGGTCCAGGTCCAGGTCCAGGTCCAGGTCCAGGTACAGGTCAGGTCCAGGTCCAGGTCCAGGTCAGGTCCAGGTCCAGGTCCAGGTCCAGGTCAGGTCCAGGTTCCAGGTCCAGGTCCAGGTCCAGGTCCAGGTCCACGTACAGGTCCAGGTCCAGGTCCCAGGGTCCAGGTCAGGTCAGGTCCAGGTCCAGGTCCAGGTCCAGGTCCAGGTTACCAGGTCCAGGTCCAGGTCCACAGGTCCAGGTTCCAGGTTCCAGGTCCAGTCCGTCCAGGTCCAGGTCCAGGTCAAGGTCACAGGTCCAGGTACAGGTACAGGTCCAGGTCCAGGTCCAGGTCCAGGTCCAGGTCCAGGTCAGGTCCAGGTCCAGGTCCAGGTCCAGGTCCAGGTCCAGGTCCAGGTCCAGGTCCAGGTCCAGGTCCAGATCCAGTCCAGGTCAGGTCCAGGTCCAGGTCCAGGTCCAGGTCCATCCAGGTCCAGTCCAGGTTCCAGGTCCAGGTCCAGGTCCAGGTCCAGATCCAGGTATCCAGGGTCCAGGGGGTCCAGGTCCAGGTCCACAGGTCCAGGTCCAGGGTCCAGGTCCAGGTCCAGGTCCAGGTACAGGTCCAGGTCCAGGTCCAGGTCCAGGTCCAGGTCCCAGCAACACAGGTCCAGGTCCAGGTCCAGGTCCAGGGTCCAGTCCAGGTCCAGGTCCAGGTCCAGCAGGTCCAGGTCCAGGGTCCAGGTCCAGGTCCAGGTCCAGCAGGTCCAGGTCAGGTCAGGTCCAGGTACAGGTCCAGCAGGTCCAGGTCCAGGTCCAGGTCCAGGTCCAGGTCCAGGTCCAGGTCCAGGTCCAGGTCCCAGGTCACGTCCAGGTCCAGGTCCAGGTCCAGGTCCAGGTCCAGGTCAGGGTCCAGGGTCCAGGTCCAGGTCAGCCAGGTCCAGGTCAAGGTCCAGATCCAGTCCAGGTCCAGGGTCCAGGTCCACAGGTACAGGTCCACAGGTTCAGGTCAGTTCGTCCAGGTCCCAGGGGTCCAGGTACCAGGTCAGGTCCAGGTCCAGGTCCAGGTCCAGGTCCAGGTACAGGTCCATCCAGGTCCAGGTCCAGTCCAGTCCAGGTCCAGGTCCAGGTCCAGGTGTCCAGGTCCAGTCCAGGTCCAGGTCCAGGTCCAGGTCCAGGTCCAGGTCCAGGTCCAGGTCAGGTCAAGTAGATCCAGGTCCAGGTCAGGTCCAGGTCCAGGTCCAGGTCCAGTCCAGGTCCAGGTCCAGGTCCAGGTACAGGTCAGGTCCAGGTCCAGGTCCAGGTCCAGGTCATGGTCCAGGTCCACCAGGTCCAGATACCAGGTCCAGGTCAGGTCCCAGGTCCCAGGTCAGGTCCAGGTCCAGGTCCAGGTCCAGGTCCAGGTCCAGGTCCAGGTCCAGGTCCAGGTTCAGGTCCAGGTACAGGTCCAGGTCCAGGTCCAGGTCCAGGTCCAGGTTCCAGGTCCAGGTCCAGGTCCAGGTCCAGGTCCAGGTCCAGGTCAGGTCAGGTCAGGTCCAGGGTCCAGAGGTCCAGGTCAGGTCAGGTCCAGGTCCAGGTCCAGGTCAGGTCAGGCAGGTCCAGGTCCAGGTCCAGATCCAGTCCAGGTCCAGGTACCAGGCCAGGTACCAGAGGTCCAGGTCCAGGTCAGGTCAGGTCCAGGTCCAGGTCCAGTCAGGTCCAGGTCCAGGTCCCAAGGTCCCAGGTCCAGGTCCAGGTACAGGTCCACAGGTCCAGATCCAGTCCAGGTCCAGGTCCAGGTCCAGGTACAGGTCCAGTCCAGTCCAGGTCAGGTCAGGTCCAGGTCCAGGTCCAGGTCCAGGTCCAGGTCCAGGTCCAGGTCCAGGTACAGGTCCAGGTCCAGGTCCCAGGTACAGGTACCAGGTCCAGGTCCAGGTCCAGGTCCAGGTCCAGGTCCAGGTCCACAGGTCAGGTCCAGGTCCAGGTCCAGGTCAGGTCAGGTCCAGGTCCCAGGTCCAGGTCCCAGGTCCAGGTCCAGGTGCAGGTCCAGGTCCAGGTCCAGGTCCAGGTCCAGGTCCAGGTCCAGGTCCAGGTCCAGGTCCAGGTCCAGGTCCAGGTCCAGGTCCAGGTCCAGGTCCAGGTCCAGGTCAGGTCAGGTCCAGGTCCAGGTCCAGGTTCCAGGTCCAGGTCCAGGTCCAGGTCCAGGTCCCAGGTAGGTGTCCAGGTCCAGGTCCAGGTCCAGGTCCAGGTCAGGTACAGGTCCCAGGTCCAGGTCCAGAGGTCCAGGTCCAGGTCCAGGTCCAGATCAAGTCAGGTCCAGGTCCAGGTACCAGGTCCAGGTCCAGGTCCAGGTCCAGGGTACAGGTCAGGCAGGTACAGGTCAGGTCAGGTACAGGGTCCAGATCCAGAGGTCCAGGTCCAGGTCCAGGTCAGGTCCAGGTACAGGCCAGGTAACAGGTCCAGGTACAGGTCCAGGTACAGGTCCAGGTCCAGGTCCAGGTCCACAGGTCCAGGTAGGTCCAGGTCCAGGTAGTCCAGGTCCAGGTCAGGTCCACACCAGGTCCAGGTACAGGTCCAGGTCAGGTCAGGTCAGGTCCAGGTCCAGGTCCAGGTCCAGGTCCAGGTATCCAGGTCCAGGTCCAGGTCCAGGTCCAGGTCCAGGTCCAGGTCCAGGTCCAGGTTTCCAGCAACACAGGTCCAGGTCCAGGTCCAGGTCCAGGTAGGTCAGGTCCAGGTCCAGGTCCAGGTCCAGGTCCAGGTCCCAGGTACAGGTCCAGGTCCAGCCAGGTCCATCCAGGTCCAGGTCCAGGTCCAGTCCAGGTGCAGGTTCAGGTCCAGGTCCAGGTCCAGGTACAGGTCCAGGTCCAGGTCCAGGTCCAGGTACCAGGTCCAGGTCCAGGTCCAGGTTCCAGGTAGGTCCAGGTCCAGGTCCAGGTCAGGTCCAGGTCAGGTCAGGTCCAGGTCAAGCAGGTCCAGGTCCAGGTCCAGGTCCAGGTCCAGGTCCAGGTCCAGGTCAGGTCAGGTCCAGGTCCCAGGTCCAGGTCCAGGTCCAGGTCCAGATCCAGGCAGGTCCAGGTCCAGGTTCAGGTCCAGGTCCCAGGTCCAGGTCAGGTCCAGGTCCAGGTCCAGTCCAGATCCAGGTCAGTCCAGGTCAGGTCCAGAGGTCCAGGTCCAGGTCCAGGTCCAGGTCCAGGTCCAGGTCCACAGGTCCAGATCCAATCCAGGTTCCAGCAACACAGGTCCAGGTCCAGGTCCAGGTACAGGTACAGGTCCAGGTCCAGGTCAGGTACAGGTACCAGGTCCACAGGTCCAGGTCCAGGTACAGGTCCAGGTGGTCCAGGTCCAGGTCCAGGTTCAGCCAGGTCAGGTCCAGGTAGGTCCAGGTACAGGTCAGGTCCAGATCCAGGTCCAGGTCCAGGTCAGGTCAGGTCCAGGTCCAGGTTCCAGGAACAGGTCCAGGTCCAGGTCAGGGTCCCGTCCAGGGTCCAGGGGTCCAGGTCCAGTCCAGGTCCAGGTCCAGGTCCAGGTCCAGGTCCAGGTACAGGTAAGGTCCAGGTCCAGGTCAGGTAGTCCAGGTACCAGATCCAGAATCCAGCGGTCCAGGTCCAGGTAGGTCCAGTACAGGTGTCCAGGTCAGGTCAGATCCAGGTATCCAGATCCAGATCCAGGTCAGGTCCAGATCTAGGTCCAGGTCCAGGTACAGGTCCAGGTTCCAGGTCCAGGTACAGGTAGGCCAGGTACAGGTCCAGGTCCAACAGGTCCAG
>JAGFBZ010003005.1:0-123327 GCA_018398805.1 Hirundichthys speculiger
GCTCTTCCGGGAGTACGCCTCTCAGATTAGAGAGATGGTGGTGGAGCTGGAGGTGGTCGGCCGCAAGCAGGACATGCTGAAAAGAGCGAGGGACACCGGCGACCAGGGCCATTTGATGGTGGAGTTCGGTGACTTCAAGGGTCGCTCCATGAAGGAAGTCCATGAGGACCAGAGCCAGAAGGCCCAGGCCCTCATCAAATACCTGGAGACTGCTGATGCCCGGCCCAACACCAACATGGCCATCTTCAAGGCATATGTCTTGAAGAGACGCGCTGCAGCCTCCACCTCTTCTGCACCTCCATCTGCAGCCTCCTCGTCCTCTGCACCTCCACGTGCAGCCTCCACCTCTTCTGCACCTCCATCTGCAGCCTCCTCGTCCTCTGCACCTCCACGTGCAGCCTCCACCTCTTCTGCACCTCCATCTGCAGCCTCCTCGTCCTCTGCACCTCCACGTGCAGCCTCCACCTCTTCTGCACCTCCATCTGCAGCCTCCTCGTCCTCTGCACCTCCACGTGCAGCCTCCACCTCTTCTGCACCTCCATCTGCAGCCTCCTCGTCCTCTGCACCTCCACGTGCAGCCTCCACCTCTTCTGCACCTCCATCTGCAGCCTCCTCGTCTCTGCACCTCCACGTTCAGCCTCCACCTCTGCACCTCCAGCAGGAGTCCACAGTGTCCGAGGAAGCCCGCCACTGTTAAGTCCCTGCTGGCAAAGAATTTGTCCCCTTCACAAATTGTGAGGAAGATGATGTCCCCAGTCAAACTCTGTGAGTACGAGTGTGAATTTTGAATTTCCCCTACAGCAGTGTAGCTTGGACCATTTTAACAGATTATACAAACTTGTCCTTTTTTTTTTTCCAGCTCCTGCACCGCAGCTCTCCTTACCTCCACGCCCAAAACCCCGGCAGCTTTTCCCTGCTGGTAAGTATGCACCACCTTGCAGACATTTGTCTCTGTGTATTGTCAACAGTAGGCCTAATACTTTTAACATTTCCTCTCCAGATTCTGCTGAGATCGCTGATGAGGAGATGGTTTCTGCTGCAGCGCAGTGTGAAGCTCAGCTCAGTACAGGTGTGGCATATGACACAAATGCAAATATTATGAGAATGTTTAGTGACAACACTGAGAATGTTATTGTGTGGAAAATTCCTGTGTTTTAAATATATTTTTATTCCCAATACAGCATAAAACCACATCAACCAGGATGCAAACCTTAAAGATGTACAAAGGTGTCTGTATTTTTTGCGTTGTTGCTTAACCCCACTCACCCACGTGCTCCAAACCAATCACCTCAGTTTTCATGCCTTTGTTTTTCACAATGACCCTGCATGCTCCTCTCGTTCACGCTTCAGCTCCCTCTGGACTGCTGGGACGCTGGACAGTCGTTGTTCTAATCATTACAACAGTAGTTGTTTCTGTGTCTGTGTGCATATTTCATATCTGTGGGCATCATCGATACTTACAAATTAATTTTGAATACTTTTCCACGTGCTCACCCTGGGTTCTTTGCTTCATATTATACTAACATTAAAAGCAGTGTAACCTTCACATTGTAGTATTCATTCAGTTTCTCTCTGTAGTATTTCTGCACTGTGGCAGTTTGTGAGTTGCTTTTAATGACATATTACTATCATACGCAACATTCAACCTAATTTTTTTCTGCTGCCTGTTTGCTTAATTCCTCCTTCATTAGCTCCTGCAGCCACGGCGCCTCCTGACTCCTCTGCTGACCCCCACCTGCAGCTCCTCTACATCAGCCGCCGGCTGGAGCTTCCCAGTCACTGGAAGGATCAGCTCCCACCTTACCAGCAGACGTGGATCCGGCAGACCCTGTTCAAGGCCAATCCACGTAGCGGGAAGCCAGAGCTGGTCTCACAGCTGAAGCTGTGGTGGTACCCTCCTCAGGCCCCCCTCATTCACGCCCAGCCTCCCCCCGCCTCACCTGACCTCTTCTTCTGCGCCCCACTGTTCCTGTGGATGCCCCAGAAGATGTGGCGGTTCCCTCTGACCTGCGTCCGCCCCAGCCTGTGCCAAGCACAGACTCACCGCCGCCGGAGTCTACAGGACGGTGCGCAAGGTTGCTGGACATCGACGGCTGGTTCGACCTCGCCACCGAGTACCTGGAGTGTAAAGGCTGCTCCAAGAAGTACCCAGCGTGGTCGGAAGACATCTTGGGCCAGCTGGATTTGGGCCACCGCAGCCAATTTCCAGCTCTGCTCACTTACAGGTAATTCACAATAACTATCAACCATTATTACAGCAGGTGCTTTTACATGTGGGTTGTATTTTTCTGACATTCCACTCTTTCCTCTCCTCAGATACTCGTGTAGCGTCCGCGTGCTGCGGATGATGAGGGAGAGGACGATGGGCAACAGCGCAACCCAGCTGTTCAAGAAGCTGCAGGAACAGCACAGCGAGGCGTGGATGGAGCGCATCCTGCAGTACCTGTCAGCTTGTGAGCCCTTCGCTCAGTCCGCTGTCGTCCGCCCCCCCGTCTTCGCTGAGCCTCCCTGCCTACCTGCCCTCCCCAAGCCCAAGTGGCTGCTGGCTGTGTACGCTCGGGATGTGCTCAGCCGGCTGCACGAGGTGAAGGCGAAGATCACCTCCATCTTTGGCTCGGTCCTGAAAATGGACTCCACCAAGAAGGTACCACAGCCCTCTTTATATGCAGAGTTTTGAGTGCAAACATAAGAGACAGTTTTTACTCCTCATCTTTTCTGAATAGGTCACGAAGAAGCTCGCTGGTGCCGCCGCAGGTACAGCTGCCTGGTGCACCAACGTCGGGAACGAGTACGGCCAAGTGCTCGTCTCAGTCCTGACAGCCGGTGAGGGACAAGCGCTCGACGCCATGGCAGCTGGCCTGGTGAGGCGGTACAGCGAGGCGGGTGAGGCGCCACCTAGGGTGATCTATGTGGACAGGGACTGCTGCAGCCAGCGTGGCCCCTGTCGGGTGAAGGCTATGTTCGCGGGGTGGGATGAGCTCCACGTGCGCCTGGACATCTGGCACTTCATGCGGCGATTTGCTGCAGGTGTCACCACGGAGGCTCACCCCCTGTACGGCGCGTTCATGGCCCGCCTGTCCACCTGCGTCTTCCAGTGGGACCCGGAGGACGTCGCCGCTCTTCGCCGCGCCAAGGAGGGCGAGCTGGCAGCGAGGGGAGTCGGCCACATCTCCGAGGAGGCGGTGACCAGGCTGATCACCCGGAGGGAGCTGGCGCTGCACTGCAGGAGGAGGACCAGGGGGGCGGAGGAGACCAGCAGACTGATCGGGTCACTCGTCAGTCTGTTTGACAGCCCCAGTGGGAAGGACACTCTGGGCGTTCCTCTGCTGGACCACGAGCGGATCCAGCAGATCTGGAAGGAGCAGCAAAAACACCTGGGCTGTATCCAGGACCCGGAGGACTTCCCGCTCTACATTAAGACCGGCACCCTGAAGAAGGGGAACGTAGAGCTGTGCTGCTACAGGTGTGCCCGGGGCTCCACCTCCCTGGAGTCCTTCCACCTCCACCTCAACAGGTTCATTCCAGGTATTGCATACATATGCGTTACTAGATTTATACCTCTTCTTTCTCAGAGTGTGTGTCTTTATTTTTTAACATAACTCTATCACGTGTTATGGATACTTCATATCTTTTACAAACGTGACATGCCTCTTTGTGTTCTGAACGTTCAGGAACCAGCGCCAGCGACGCCCATTTCCAGGCGTACCTTCTGGAGGGGCTGATGCGCTGGAACGATGACCGGATGGAGGAAGCTGTGAAGGGAGCATCTTCCATCCGGTCCTACGGCAGCGCTCTGAGAGAGGCGGTGGAGCAGCTCAGCCAGAAGGTGCTTGGGAGGAGCTGGGATGAGCGCTACCGCACCCCTGGAGTGTACACAGGTAACACATCGTTCAACATTAATGTCCTTTAATGTAAGACAGGAAATAAAAGAGCAGCCTTAAGTTCAGGAAGTAGTGGAGCTCTACATAGAGCCCAGACCTTACTGTCTCTGATTCTGCCTCCTAATGACAATAAACAACATCAGAGTGTACTGACACTGTATCAGAACACCAGAGGGAAATTTACTCACTTACCTCTAAATTGTCCAAACAACTGAGAGACTCAGCAGGAGAACAAAGGAACAAGGTGATGGAGATGAGCACAGGTGAACATTTAGGTGATGCTCACAGGGCTCAGTAGTCTCCTCCCTGCTCACTAGATGGCAGTCAGAAGTCATTCACTGTCATTTACACTAAGTATTAATCAATCTAACCATTAATCTTAATCAATCTAACCTCTTTTCAAAACCTCACTCAAAACTCATCTGTTTAAATCGGCTTTTTCACTGTCCTAACCACTGCTCTTTGAAATTTTAACCCGTCTCATTTAGGCCTGTGTTTTATATATTTATTGTGTTTGTTTTTAACTGTGTTTTAATACACTGTACGGTGACCTTGAGTGACAGAAAGGCGCCTTTAAATAAAATGTATTATTATTATTATTATTAATGTATTCAGTGAAATATATATATAATACGCTCTTTTTTCTGTTTTGTTTTTTCCAAGGTGAACTGCTGGGTATAGAGTACCTGTACAGTCAGACGGGCAAAGAGCTGACCCCAGTGCTCCAGGACCCCGAGGAGGAGGACAGGCTGGTGGAGGAGGTCAACGATGAGGACGTCCCAAGACGAGGGGTATGTTGTTGAAGAGAGCGTGGAGGACATCACGGTTCCTGTCCTGTATGAGGATGACCCCTCCCGTGCTGTGCAGAGCAGGCCCTCATCGTCACCAGGTCTTCAGGCCTCTTCACCGCCACCTCCACCTCCACCTCCACCTCCGCCCCCTCCTCCTCAGGCCCCTGCACCACCTGCTGATGTGCTGCCTTCAAGCAGCACGTCTGCTGAGGCTCAGGTAAGACACTTCAATAACTATTTCAGTCCAATCTCAATGACATTTTATTTCACATATATTAATTTTACTCTATGAACTTATTAGGGAGAAGTCATCGGGCCGGATGGGATCGCCGGGTGGGACAAGGTCCAGGATCTCGCCGCCTGCCTGGTGGATCTCCAAGAGGCTCCTTACCTCACCGAGCTGCAGGTGGGCCAGATCGTCCGGCTGTGGGCAGCTCTCCCGGACGTTGACAAGCAGCGTGTGGACTACCAGCCTCGCCACCAGGAGCGCCTCACACACGGCCGCTTCAAGGCTCCCAAGCGGTCTGGAGTCACACCGGGCGTGGAGAGCGTCAAGCGCTGCCTGATAGGCCATCCTGGGGGTCCGGCACAGTGGCCCAGCACCAGCCGCTTGGTTGAGGCAATGTGCATCAAACTGTGCACGTTGCACAAGTCCCCAACCAAGAAGGCTGGAGTGTCGACCCCCAGATGGTCCAAAATCCTCGGGGCGTACCACCACGTCCGGGAGCTGGTGCTCAACACGCCGCGGGTCATGGCGGAGACCACCCTGCAGCTCTTTGAGCTTAACCAGAGGACCCTCATCCAGTGGTGGGTCTCATGTACCTCCTGGAGAGCCTTCAAATACCCCCCATTTGAGGATGACTAATCTAACACAAATGATCTTCTTTCAGGTTTCAACGGAGGCAGAAGACCCAGGAGGTGAGTGTCCTCTCCCAGGGGATGCTTCCCACCCCCCAGATCGCCGTGGCACCGGACCAGCTTCCGGCCCCGAAGGACAAACTGGAGCTCCTTCCTACTACATCTGGGCCCCGGCACGAATTTGAAAAAAGGGTTTTGTACTTCCCCCCTCTGTGCGCTTTCACCAGGAAAAGCTTCAAAAGCAGCATCAGACTCTGAGGGAGGCTGGAGAAAAAGCTTACAGCACCTGGTGTTCCCAGGAAGTGTCCTAGCCAGGTACTAACCAAGCCCGACTCTGCTTAGCTGCTGAGATCGGACGGGATCAGGCGCTTCCAGAGTGGAGTGGCCGTAAGCTGGTGGACAGTCTTCCCAGAAAGCGTTTTGTTCTTCCCCCCTCTGTGCGCTTTCACCAGGAAAAGCTTCGAAAGCAGCAGCATCAGACTCTGAGGGAGGCTGGAGAAAAAGCTTACAGCACCTGGTGTTCCCAGGAAGTCTCCTAGCCAGGTACGACTCTGCTTAGCTGCTGAGATCGGACGGGATCAGGTGCTTCCGGAGTGGAGTGGAGTGGCCGTAAGCTGGTCAACAGCCTTCCCAGAAAGAGTTTTACCCCCCCCCTCTGTGCGCTTTCACCAGGAAAAGCTTCAAAAGCAGCATCAGACTCTGAAAGAAGCTGGAGAAAAAGCTTACAGCACCTGGCGTTCCCAGGAAGTCTCCTAGCCAGGTACTAATCAGGCCCGACTCTGCTTAGCTGCTGAGATCGGACGGGATCAGGCGCTTCCAGAGTGGAGTGGCCGTAAGCTGGTGGACAAGCTTCCCAAAAAAGGGTTTTGTACTTCCCCCCTCTGTGCGCTTTCACCAGGAAAAGCTTCAAAAGCAGCATCAGACTCTGGGGGAGGCTGGTCATTTGGAAGTCATTTGGAGTTGATGAACAACCTCTGAAGAGTGAAGGAAATAAAGATGCTTCAATTCAATTTCACTGGTGTCTTTTCTAAAATAAGAAATGAGACATAAAGTCACAACAAAGATTTATTTTGTTGTCACAACAAGAATCCCAGTCAGATCACAAACAGAAGCAGGACGTTAATGTGGTGGCTCAGCGGCCAGAACAGAACCATCCGGAACTACGTGACACGATAGAAGAAAGTCATCACAATATAACTATTTACATAATATTGAACATATAATAATAAAATAGTAAAACATCTATGTAACATATATGATAGAAAGTCATCAAATATAACTTTTAACATAATATTGAACATATAATAATAAAATAGTAAAACATCAATGTAACATATATGATAGAAAGTCATCAAATATAACTTTTAACATAATATTGAACATATAATAATAAAATAGTGAAACATCAATGTAACATATAATGATAGAAAGTCATCAAATATAACAGTGTCTGTACATAATATTAAACAGATAATAATAGTGAAACATGTATATCCATATATAAAGCAGTCAGTCCCTTTCTTGGTCCTTCCTCTCCTTCATTTCCTCCTTCCTCTCCTCCGCACTTTCCACCAACAGACAGCCGCACAGACAGACTCACCTGCGATGCCGGTGCAGCCCGTCTCCAGGGTTCTGGGCTGAGCCCACCTGCTGCAGGCGTCCTGCATCATCTGCCTCCTCCGGGTTTCTGCCGGTGGTCCCTCTGCTGCAGCTGAGAGGGCCTCAGCTGCCTCCCTCCCTCCTCCTGGAGCATCCGCTGACCTGAGGAAGAGGAGGCAGTGGAAAGAAGTGTGGGTTTTGGGCCCAGGAGGGGAAGCCTTGGAGCAGGTCCCGGCCCGGCCGCTCCTCTGGTAAATGATCATTAAAGGGCTGCCGCCCCCCCCCGTCCCACCTGAACAGGAAGAGCCCTTTTGCTGGAGCCAGGGCAGGGGATGGATGCTCAGCCAGAGCCGGAGCAGGGACGACGCCAGCTCCCACTTCTTCTGAACCTGGACAAAGAAAACAAACACAGAGTTTTTGCGTGTCATCCTTGCGCACGTTCTTCTCTGTTTCTCAGTCTCAAAATGTCCCATTTCTTCCACCAATGAACGGCCGCCCTCCTGTCAATCATAGCATTGGCCTCGTTGTCAGCAGAGAGCCAATCAGATGCTTGACTCCTCTTGTTATGGAGAATCAGACTTTAGTTCCACCAATCACAGAGCTCATTCAGAGCTCGCTTTCAGTTTATAAAATAGTTTATAAAACTTCTATAACCACTGATACACGACGATATATTATTATTCCTTCACACTGTAGCTCGGTGTTTTTTGTGAACCAGCCCTGGAAAAATCCTCTTTTATTATCAGGCAAAGTTGACGGACTGCTGTTTTACATTTACCGAAGTGAGTGCGACATCTTAAACTATGTTGGACGTCCTTTTTGATATTAATCTTTCACACTGTAGCTCTGTGGGGTTTTTTTTGTTTGTTTTATTATGAAGCAGCTTCTGTTATTCCACTTCTATAACGCCAGGTTAGAGTCAGGTAAGAGTCAGGTTAGAGTCAGGTTAGAGCCAGGTTAGAGCCAGGTTAGAGCCAGGTTAGAGCCAGGTTAGAGTCAGGTTAGAGTCATGTTAGAGTCAGGTGAGGTTCAGGTTAGAGTCAGGTTAGGGTCAGGAGAGGTTCAGGTTAGAGTCAGGTTAGAGTCAGGTTAGGGTCAGGTTAGGGTCAGGTCAGGTTAGAGGTCAGGTTAGGGTCAGGTTAGGGTCAGGTTAGGTTCAGGTGAGGTTCAGGTTAGAGTCAGGTTAGGGTCAGGTTAGAGTCATGTTAGAGTCAGGTGAGGTTCAGGTTAGTCAGGTTAGGGTCAGTTAGAGTCATGTTAGAGTCAGGTGAGGTTCAGGTTAGGGTCAGGTTAGGGTCAAGTTAGAGTCATGTTAGAGTCAGGTGAGGTTCAGGTTAGGGTCAGGTTAGGGTCAAGTTAGAGAGTCAGAGTTAGAGTCAGGTGCAGTTCAAGTTAGAGTCAGGTTAGGGTCAGGTTAGGGTCAGGTTAGGGTCAGGTTAGGTTCAGGTGAGGTTCAGGTTAGAGTCAGGTTAGAGTCAGGTTAGAGTCAGGTTAGCGTCAGGTTAGTGTGACATGTAGATATTGCTTCAGTCTTACTGTTTCCATGATGACATTCATGGTGATGATCACGCGTGACTTGAGTGTTTTTCAGATCCAGGTTGTCAGGTTTGTGAACTATTTCATTCAGCTGTGATATCATGAGTGTAACGTGTTCATCCTGTCATCATTGTCTCTTCACTGATCACTGATCAGTTCATACCTGTGACATCACTGTTGTCTTCTCAGGTGTCCAGACTTCACCTGTGTCATGGCCACTAACATGCTTGTAAGTTGTGTTTTAATGAGGTCATCATTCTTTGTTCTGTTGTGGTTGAAAGTTCTCCTGCAGTTCTCCAGCTCACACTGACTCCTCTGTTTAGATCCAGCATCCGGTCTTCAGGTCTTCTTCTCTCCTCAAGGCCTCAAATGAGGCTCAAGCCCTGGGGACCCCAGCTGTGTTGTTGCAGCTGACTCAGCTAACATGTGCTCTCATCTGCAGATTTCTCAACTACCTGCGGAGGAAGACACCAGCTCCAGGGACACTACTGCTGACACCAGCAGCAGCAGCAGCACAGCATCAGTCTCAGCTTCCAGCCAGACTTCCAGAACTGCAGCTCAGTAAGTTTTCATCCTCTAAACCTCTAACTTCAGTGGACTTGGGTGTCTGCTCATGAAAGCATCTTAAAGTTTCTGATGTTTTGCTTCAGAATTGCAGCTTTTGTGTCTGGGCGGCGTTCTCTGTCTGTGGTGGAAATGCAGTCAAAGGTGAAGAAGCTGGTGTCTTCTGGTAAAACTGCATTTACAGGTGAGCTTGAGTTGATGGGAAGTAAAATCCGGTTCACCATCTGACAGTGCAGACTTTGTGCATCACAGCAGATTATGAGATAGTAGGAGCGCAGCAGACTGGTAATCATTGGGCATCAACAACATTACAGTGATCCCTTATTTTTCGCGGTTAATGGGGACCGGTGGCGCCCCCCGGAAAAATCAAAATCTGCGAACGGGAGATGGAGCCCCCCCCAAAATATGTTTAAAAAAAACCGCAAAAAAGTAGCAAGGCACTGCAGCGAAACAAGACAAAGGCTCCACTGTGGTCTTTCTGTTACCTTCACAGCCTCTGGTCTCTGAACCGTAGTAAACAAAACCGCTGGTATTGTGCTATTTAGTGGCTAACATGCAAACATGCTAACAACAACAAAAGAAACAGTCTGGTTTTCTCTGCATGGAACGAGCACTTTATTCTGTCACTGCAGGAACTTGTAACATCACACAGTTTGTATTGTTGGGCTCCTGTCAGTTAACTGAGAATGTAAATCTATACACGCTGGGCTGCTGTTGATGCTCACTACACTTTTCATCTAACCCCGTTTTCTTCTTCTTCTGCCGGCCCAAGACACACACACTACATTACCCATAAGGCCACATGATTACCCATAAGGCTACCTTTTTAAAGGGACTAGGCTGGCTCACAACATTTCTTTGCTGTAAGAGAAAGCGCACAACATCCTGTGATGTTTCCGCAATTTTTTTCTTGATTTTTAAAAAATATATATTTCTACGGAGCCCTGGAGGGCACATAAAGAGGGGAGATCTCTCCATCAGAGGCAGCTGGGGCAGCGTACGGCTGCAGGCGTATAAAAAATTTTTCCTACATTTTCTCAAAAAAAAATTTTTTTTCCTATTTTTTTTTTTTCCTTCATGTCCCCTCCAGGGCTCCGTATATTTCTGAAAAATCTGTAAATAACTAAAACTGCAGAACTTAAAGCGCGAATTGGCAAGAGATCACTGTAAATGTTAAGTTTGAAAAAAATGGATTGAATTCAGTTGAACAACAATGGATCAAACTCATTTGATGAGAACATTTCTTCACAGGTTATCTGGTGACTCGTGCAGGTCTTGGAGGTCTCCTGATGCAGCGACCAGAGTCCTGGCTGCTGGCCTGGACGAAGACGTCATCAAGGTCCAGGTCCATGTGGTCTCTTTCATGCAGGCTTAACAGAAAACATACAACACAGCTGTTAATGACTCAAAGCAAACTGGAAAAAAGGCTAGCATGTTTCATCTGTCAACAATCAATGGATATAACTAAATATCAGCATTTAAGGCTTTATAGAACATTTTTCATCAGATTTCTGTCAATTTACTCATTCCACATTCAAGATCACACACTCACACACACACAGAGGGGGGGGGTACATTCAGAGAATATTGGAGGAATGGATGCTTCCAAATCACACATCCACACTGACAAAGACAATTGCAGTGATCCCTTGCCAATTTGCGCTTTAATTTCCGCAGTTTTAGTTATTCACAGATTTTTCAAAAATATATAATATAATAAAAAAATCAAGAAAAAAATCAGGGAAATTCCGTGAAAATCCACCCCAAAGCAGACGAGAGGTCGCAGCTGCCAGCAAAATGTCAAACGATGACTCACAGCCTCCTGCAAGCAACAGAGAAACACAGACAGACGGCCCAGAACTCTAGAATCTGAGCTCTGATTGGCCGAGACGCATCACAGGATGTTGTGCGCGTTCTCTCACAGTGAAGAAGTGCTGTGAGCCAGCCTGGCCCCTTTAAGAAGGTGGCCTTATGGGTAATGGTGTGGCCTTATTTATATATAATTGCTAATTGCTAATCTGCCTATATTTTGCTATTATATAATTGAAATAGCCAAGGTGTTGATTAATGTCTTAGTCACTGCCAGTGGTCCAGTTGTTCACTAATAAACCAGAACAGCCAACCAGTGTCTCCATCACTCACTCACCATCAAAGGCATCATTGAACTGCTGGGGGGGGGGGGGGGGGGGGGGGGGGGGGGGCACATCTGCTGTGGGGTCAAACTCAGATGAAGCAGCCACTGCTGATTCTGGAGCAGCAGAGCATAAACGTTTATTGTTCCATTATATATATTGTGAACATTAAATGTTATGTTTCATGGAAAAACTAATACAGAACTAATATGTTCTCGGACAAAACCTAAATGGGCTTCTTGGTACCAGCTCTAGGAGGACAGCTTCATTTTTTCAGGCAAAAAAATTTTTTAAACCATTCAAAAGTCAATGTAAACTGTCCAAAATTCTTAATAGTCTTGTTTACTTTGTTGTTGTCAGCTATTATGGTGTCTTTTATTTTATATTGCTATGAAAACAAACAACAACAACAAATCTTTGAACATTTAGCTTCTTGGTATTTAGGCAATTCAAATGTCCCGCTAATAACACATTTTACAAGACCACATTGAACACATCATGATAACGTAACTGACCTTTGTCAGATGCTCCTAATTACTGAGTAGAACTTGAATGGATCATAATATAATTCAATGCAGCCTCTGAGTGAAACACAGTCAGTGACTGGAGCCCCTAAATTAGTAATGTTCAGTTATAGATACTCTAGAAACCGTTACTCTACAATCAACTAGCGACTTTTAAAATTTTTTTTAAATGAACTGGTGACTCGTCCAGAGTGTAGCGCGGTCAGATGACAGTTAACGCGGCTCCAGCCTGCGGCCCGTCAAATGTAATGTTACAGACAGAAATGAATGAACAAGTAGCCTAATTGTTTCAGCCGTCCTCAGTAGTTTTACTCTCAGCATTCAAAGAAAAAACAAATTTTAAATGTCTTGGACCCCTGCTCTGCTGCTCCTACTCCTGGCCTCCTTCTCAAGTCTTTTTTGGTGCCTGGACTTGTGTTTTTTGGGGGCCATCCTGGAGTTCGCTCGCACTCCGCTCACTTGAGGAACAACGAACAGTGGTGGACTAGTGCTGGGCAATATGACGATACATATCGTGGGGACGATAGAAAAGTGTAGTGCCATTTCTCTTCTATCATTTCTAACCTAATTTTATCAATTATTACAGCAAATATGTAATTAAATAACCTGCAATGATAAATTTGATAGAATCATATCTACTTCTACAAAGTAGCCTTTTATGTTTGCACTTTTATTCATGGTTAATGCCTTAAACCAGTGCTTCTCAATTATTTTCTGTTGCGCCCCCCCCTAGGAAGAAGAAAACATTTCGCGCTCCCCCTCCTCACCACCGCGACTATAAATAGTATAATTTGTCTATAAAATTATTGTAAGTACACCTCTGCATAACAGTGTATCCTTATCACATTAAGGGAAACCAAAAAAACAAGAAATATAGATTAATTTATAACAAAGATTAACTTTATGAAAATAGGTTTTTAGTCTGTAAAGATTTAAAGTGCATCAATCCCACCGTAGTCACAGTGAAGCCAAGCGCTACATCAGCATCGTCATATTTCCTCATCTTAACTTTCTGGTGACTTTCGTTTGTCTCATTATCTCCGTCTCTCTCTGTCTTTGTTTTCATCCCTGTTAAATATTTTTCCCTGGTGTCTTTTGAGTGGTGTCACTTCATATTTCCTGCTCTGTGCTGCGTGCACACATGTCCGTGCAAAAAAACCCGACACAATATAGCTAATACTCCCTGAACCCACTGGGAAATGAGAGCGCCACTGCCACCTACTGGAGTATGTGTGTGCAATTACACTTTATTCCAGTTCAGCAAAAAAAAAAAAGAAACACGTTCCCTGGGGTCACTCGTGCCCCGCTTGGCATCGCACAGCGCCCCCCCCAAGGGGTCCCGCCCCACTATTTGAGAAGGACTGCCTTAAACAGAGTTCTCTTCAACTTACTTTAGACACTTTATATTGGTTTGCAAACTTTGCACTACAAGGTTACAGATCTCAGAAAGTTGAAAAATAATTTGTGTTTATTTTTTATAGCTGAACTTCAGTGCAAAAATGTGTTTTTCCTCTCAGAAACTGTTGTACACTACACCCGTTGTACGCTACTGTACCTCTGTACCTACCTGTTTTTGCTGCACTAAAATGTATATTTGTGACAGTTCAGCTAAATGTCCTTTTCAAAATAAAGTTGAAAAGTAAGCAATGAAATTTTTTGTCAAACTTTTCAGAGAATAACTGAAAACATACTTTATTATGGTATATCGTGATATATATCGTTATCATGATATAAAATAGTCCATATCGTGATATATGATTTTTTTCCATATCTCCCAGCACTATGGTGGACCAAACCATTTTTTAAAAAGGGGCCAAGGGGGTTATTAAAATTATTAAAATTTGAATATACAAGTCAATATATACAAGTCATACGACTTGTGGCTTTGTTTTAATTTTGAGTCATTTGTATGAATATATATTAGTTCAGTGTATGCATAATCATTTTGTCATAGAGGCTACTGGGGGCTGTGTGTGGGCCCTAGTGGGCTGTGGGCTCTTATAATTGTCATCACCTTTCCCCCCTATACGACGGCGCTGCTTATGGGTAATGGTGTGGCCTTATGGGTAATGATGTGGCCTTATGGGTAATGTAGTGTGTGTGTCGTGGGACAGCAGAAGAAAACGGGGTTAGATGAAAAGTGTAGTGAGCATCAACAGCAGCCCAGCGTGTATAGATTTACATTCTCTGTTAACCGACAGGAGCCCAACAATACAACCTGTGTGATGTTACAAGTTCCTGCAGTGCCAGAATAAAGTGCCCGTTCCATGCGGAGAAAACCAGACTGTTTCTTTTGTTGTTGTTAGCATGTAAGCTGCTAATTACAAGCCAAAAATAGCACAATATTAGCGGTTTCTTTACTACAGTTCAGAGACCAGAGGCTGTGAAGGTAACAGAAAGACCACAGTTGAGCCTTTGTCTTGTTTCGCTGCAGTGCCTCGCTACTTTTTTATGGTCTTTAAAAATATTTTAAACACATTATTTAGGCTCGGGGGGCTCCGGCTCCAGTTTGCGACTTTTGATTTTTGTGGGGGGGAGAGGGGCACTGGTCCACATTTAACCACGAAAATTAAGGGATCACTGTACCGACTCAATGTTTTAATATACACAAGAGGAAGTTACTATCTTAGAGAAAGATGAGGTAAAAACATGCTATAACAAGGGGGAGCCAGTGCAGTAGGTCAATGGGGGGGTGACCACATCAACCAACCTTACCACTAGGGCAGCTGAACTGAGATAGAGAATCATCAAGTCCTGGGGGAACATGACAACTTCTACTTGCCAAGGCTGCACAACAAAGTACCACCAGAATCTCTACTGGAAGATATGAATGTAGCACCACAAACTGTCCCAACCAACACCATCACTGACTCCAATCAGCTGATTTTTGCAGGAGCAACAATGATCCTGAAGATGCTTGGCTACAAGATGAACAGCAATGGTAGCCAGACGGAGCAGGTGAAAGTAATTCTCTGTGTTCTTTTATCTGGTGTCATTGATGAGACGAGAAACAAAAGTCAATTATAGAGTTTAATACAATCATGAAAACAAAGAATCAATATGCCATGCAGAATATTTCAATCGGCCAATGGCACACTTCACTGACACCACAAGGAGATGCCAGGGAAATGCACGCTGAAGTCAAATTGGGCCTGTCTTTAAAAGATCCAGAGGAGGCGGATCCTTGGTTCTTCTGAGTTTTATGGCCCTTTGTCTTTGAGTTCAGATGACCAACAGCAGATCCAGATACATGTGGTTGTGTTTGTCCAGGAGATGAGGTGTAACTAAATTTGTTATCTATGACGTTGCAAACTTCCTTGGAAGACAGCAGGTCAGGAAGTCAGGAGATCCCAGTCGTTAGGTCATAAAGCAACAAAAAGGACTCACCATCATAAAAACAGCCAGCCTTCCTACAGACAATAAAGTTTTAGCTTTAACAATTAAACAGTCCTCAGATATTTTAATCCTAACACAGGAATGACCTCCATGGAAGAGAAGGCTAGAGGCAAAGATCATGGCAATGCGGAGAGGAGTTAGCCTTCAAACAGAGCTACAGTGGGGTAAATATTAAAAAAAAGAGGTGCCCAAGAAATATGGAAAACTGGCCATAGCAGAGGCACTGAAAACTGCCAAACAAAGGCTCACAGCTTTAGCTCCACGCCTGAAGAGATACAGCAGAGAAGTAGAGAAGAGCATAACAAACAGGATGTTCTCCAGCAGTCCATCCAAGGTCTACTCTCAATGGCTGGGCAGTCAGTTAGCAGCATACTGTTAGATCCCCCAGTTGTGGTTCAGTCTTTGACTAGCAGAGTCTGTCACCGGGACCTGTTCTCCATCTCTTCGGGTAAGAAGTTGTGGTCTAGGGGGGTTCACCTCGCTAAGATTTCCTCAATTTATTTAAGCTGGTATCGAGGGGATTCACCTAGCACTCACTGCATACAAATTCCAGCCGTCTACCGCGCTTCCCCCAATAACTGACCTAAGAGGAATAGCCAATTGGCTCAAAGTCCAGCTATCGGTCACGTCTGTTAATCTGCAGCTCCCCTCTTAAGATCTGGGCTCTTGGTACTGGCTACCTTAAATTTAGTGGCTTGGACACCAAGCCCCAAGGATATGTGACAATATTATGACTAGAATAACCAATAAGAATCTATGTTACTAGTGCAGGGGCATAACCAATGTCGTTGCAATTGTGGATACAGATGTAATGTCCACTACGACGTCTTATGATAGTTTTTATATTTATCAAAGCAGATTAGCAAGGTTAAGCAGCAGCATTGATTGGTTATAGAAATTCTAATTCTGCATAAAAAGGCAAATTAAAGCTGTGGCTTACAAATCGATTCATCTGGTTGGTTCAAGGACAGGCTGGATGTATGCAAGTGGCCACTTTGCGCTGTTCAAGGCCGCTTGCAGAGAGACAGAGAGCGCAAGGTCAGGCCTGCAGGTACTCTGATTCACCCCTCCTCCTTGCTAGCAGTGAGCTAGGGTAAATCCAAAAACTCCAATTATATTCCTCAAGTGTTGGAAAAATGGTTAATCCGTTCTTGCGTCTTCCTTGTTCTTGAAGAATAAATCCTTCAGATATTTCCCTCTGATGGTTGGTTAGCTTCCTCGGTCCCAAGCCGGTCCTGCTCCTTCGAAGACGCCCCACGGAAGAACACACTCTCTCTCTCACTCTTTCTCTCATCCAGCCTGCTTCAGCCTGCCCAAGGTCTTCCCCAACTTCTTGATTGGTCCTCTCACATTTACATAGGCATACATAATTACCCCCAAACTCACATGACACTTCTGATTGGTTATCTACATATACAGAGGCGTGCATAATTTTACATAATCCCTCCTTTACATCATGCATAATTCACAGGCCATGTCCCACAATGATTTCATAGGTTCACAGATCAGCAGGGGCGTTACATAATTTTCCGAGGTACACGATTCCACTCCTTTACATCAAGGTTAACCTGTTTATTTGGCCATATAGCTCGTTAAATTAAGCTAATCCATTTTTAATGATCTATACACTATGGGCCTGATTTACTAAGATCCTAAATAAAGAGTACTAAATTGCGTGTGCACTGAAAAAGTTTGCGCGTGCTGTTGTTGTGTGTTTTGCGGGTGATCAACTAAGAATGCTCGCGCAATTGATAACGGGTGCAAACCGCAGTATTTAAATGAGGTGTTGCGTGTCTTACGGTTTGCACCATGGAGAGTCTGGATGGAAAGCAGGATAGACGCAAGCAGAAAATGAAATTTGACGAGTTGGAGTTAGAGATATTAGTGGAAGAGGCAAATAAACACATTCATGAACTACAGCAAAGAAATTTAAACATCACCAAAAGAAACAAAAGAAACGCAATATGGGAGAAAATCTGCGATAGAATAAATGCAGTTGGTAAAACAAAAAGAACGGCAGATGAGGTTAAAAGAAGGTGGCAAGATATAAGGCAAAGAACTAAAGAAAAAGTGGCCTTTAATAAAACTTCGGCAAACAAGACAGGTGGAGGGCCTGCGGAAGAGATGCCTGCGGAAGAGATGCCTCTAACCAGCATTGAGCAGCAGGTGCAGCTCACCTTCTGCGAGGAGCAGATAACTGGGATACGGGGTATGACACGCTAGAGCCAACTGCAGAACAAGGTAGGCGCACAATAAGAAACACTTTTTTCTCCATGAAAACATGTGATTTATTTATTATCACAAATAAAAAAATGAATGTGCCTCCTGTGGCAACCTTTTGCTGAATAATACTCAATTTAACATTCAAATAAAATAATGCATGTGCTTGTGACCGGCTCCAAATCAGCCCTTAAGTTTCAACTATATTACACGAGTCCGAAAGACTCTCTCTCTGCGTATTCTTTGATTTTGGCGATGTCGCCTCCTTGCCACAATAACAGCAGCCATCGGTGCGTAATGCTGGGCAGATTAGCACCTTCCTTTCGAATGTATTAAATACAGACGCAATCACAATCCCCGCAATTACTTTCAGGGTTGGTAAATCTCATTGCGTGTGGTAAATGAACCTATTTGCATTTTCCCCTCCCAGTATTTAGCGCTTTCTGGCGGGTACACCCCATATTGATTATTCATCAGGGCAAAAGTACTAAATGAACAGCATGTGCTATTTTGCTCATTTGAGAGGCGCAGTCCTCTTTGCACGCTGTTAGTAGATCAGCTTGCACATTGGTTTGCAGGTGGTGTCAAGTTTGCACACGTTTTTACGCACGCAAACCTTTAGTAAATCAGGCCCTATGATTGGTCCCACAATTTCACTAATTGATGAATTAATGGATTGGTTCGTATTTAATCACAGAATATGCGCTCATTCACCATATTTCTGCATGATCTCACCGCAGTCTGCAGTCTTCCACTCTGCCACTTCGCCAAGGCCACTCTGAGCTGCTACCCTCATCGCCATTTGACCCAGACACCTGTCCCCACTATTGTGTATGGCGAAGAAACAGTATTGTTTACACTGACCGACTCTCTGCTGCTTTCTGTTGTGTCTCCGTAGCTTTGAGCTGACAGAATTATTTTGAAACTTGGCTTTGTTGACATTCCAAAGAGGAACATTGCGCTTCCCCGCTGACAGCACAGACGCACAGTGTCTTGACCCAACGAGAAATGTTAATTATGACATAGAATGAACATAGATCTATTCCAACATCATCATCATCTTGTTTCTGATCATTGACAAGAATCACACATTTCATTGATTAGAGATTGATTACAAATCACATTAATGACCATTTTTCTGTCACTCCACTACACTATAACAGAAAAATCTCATCCCACAGAGCTGGTATAATTCCAACTTCCTCTGGGTCACTTGACACCCCCTCCTGGAATTATCCAGCTTTTCACTTTTCACCCCCCGTCGTGGGCACAGACATGGCGATAAAGACCCTCCAGCCACGATCCTCCATCTTCCATGCTGGCTGTCTGAGCCTGCACATCCTTGTTATCCTGTGATGCCCCGGCAACACCTGTCGAGGGGCTCGCTGGATCACGTCTGGTCACTCACGCCACGTTGCACACAGGGCCATCCTTCCATCTCTACTTGGAGTAACATTGTTGGCTTCATACCCATTATAACAATAATCACAATCAAAGTGTTCTAGTCCCTGATCGAAAATTCAATTACTGGGTATATATCTGAGTACTGACTAACAATCTGAGTACTAAACAGAAACCCCCCACTCAACTCTCCAGAAATCACAGGTAAATCGATCAATAATAACCACAAGAAAAGTTTAGTGAAGAATAGCTTAGAATAAAAACTTGATTACTGATTATACATCACACACTCAATTTACCAGAAATCACAGGAAAATCGAACAATAACAATCACATCTCCTGCATCTCCCATCCCCTGCATTTTCAGAATCCACATCTTGTCTCGCATCTTCACAGTCTACGATACCACCCCCTTCCCTTAGACCTTCATCTCTCCCTACGAGGTGGGGAGCGTCGAAGAGTCGGGGAATCCGGCAGGCTTTGGAGGTGCAGATGACACAGCCTTCAGCAGTGATTCCCCCTGTACAGAGTTTGGTAGAGCAGGTTAGCAAACAAGCAAGCAAAGCAGATTAAAATTGGCTCAAGTTGTTATAGAACCACAGTCCCAGAGCGACCTCTGAACCAGACAGTTCACTGAGCGATCTTCATCTCTCTTGTCCAACTTCAACACACCTTCAATATCAGTCCTGCTTCATCATCCACCGGCAGGTCTTCTGAGGTCCACTTTCCCTCCTGGAGGTCCTCCTCCTTAACTATGTGTGCCCACACATCTGTTGCATATAGGGCTACTTCCCATACTTTTCTTCCCTTTCTCTACCGCCTGCTGCCAGCTGGTCAGAGTCGCTCTTCATCACTTGGCATATACACTTATTCCTTTTTCCGGTCCGAGGTCGTTTACCATGTAGTCGCTGTTGCTCTCTTTTCCTTTCTCCTCAAGCAATGGTTCATCAGCTTCGGTCTTGGTCTGGATTCTTCCTGATCTTCTGCTACGCGGTCCTGCCCGTTGGACTCTTAGGGGAGGGATGGTCTCCTCACACCACGCAGCCGTTAACTTCACTCCAGTCCAAGGTTTTCTTTCTCCTCCAATTAGGTTCCTTTCTTCACACAATGCAGTTTCTTCAGCCCTCTCTCCTCTCAGAGAGCCGAGGTCGTACTTCTTATAACGCAGTTTCTTCAGCCCTCTCTCGTCTCAGACAGCTGAGGTCGTAGTTCTTATAATGCAGTTTCTTCAGCCCTCTCTCGTCTCAGAGAGCTGAGGTCGTTCTTCTTATCACCATCCCTTCATCAGTGGCTAGTCTGACATGGGATGGCGGGGGTCCTCTGCCACTAGCCATCTTCGGTTCCTGGTTCCTTCTAGCTTGAAATTGGCAGTTGCTCCACCCCCTGGATCCCTCTCCTCTTTAGTAACATCCTATTACTGTCTAGTATTTCCTGAACTATGTTGGTTTTCTTCTCCATGGCTTTCCCTACCACATAACCTAACATAGAGCGCAACAGTACCAACAGGTATTTCTCTCTTTTCTTCCCTGTTATCTCCAGGACACCGTACTTCTGATGGTCCGGCCTTCAACCCATTCCTCTTCTCCCTGCATTGTATTGCCCACACACAACGCAGTTTCGCAGAACATGGCGTATCTGGCTTCAGGCGATCCAGAGCTGTTGCTTCTCCAATTCCCTCTGTATGGGGAGCGTGCTTACATGACCCAGTGCTTCCTTCACGGCCAGTACCACCACCTCCCTCACGGCTTCTGTTGGGACCACCCGGCCACTAGGTGTTCTGTCCCACTTCTCCATCCCGACAAAGACAAGTCTTCTCTCTTGCACTTAGCGGTCCACTTCCTCGTTTCCCCCCCCCGCCAGTGTGTTCCTTATTCGGCATGTGCCCTTTGACGCAGCACATCCAGTTCCATGTTCAGCCATAACTCAGCTATAGAACTTTTCGGGCCAGCCCCCCGGACGTACCCCGTCCGCCATTGCTGGGTTGTGCTACAGAGCGACACTTTCACCGGCTTGCAGATTAACCAGTGTTTTTCTCTTTCTAAAAATATATATTTTTATAATGTCGAGTCGGTTGAGTGGGAATACATGTTCCGTCATAAACTGTGCCAACAATGGCATGAAAATTCAACAATGGAAGAAGAAAGTATGTGAAATACACAAGCCTTTACTGCACGAAGACTGCCTTGTTTGCAGAACAAGAAGTTAGGAAGACATGGGTGAAAAATATTAACAGAAAGGACTTTGTTCCAAATGAATACAGCCGGGTGAGTTTTCGTTAACATTCAATCTCGTACTACTCATAGTCTCGCTGAGAGTCCCGGACGATTTTGGCCGAAAGAACAGCAGTATGAGGCTACTGTAGCCCTCGGCACTAGCACAAGCCTATAAATCAATAATTGAATGAATGAATGAATGACTTAGGAGAATGATAAAATAAATTAAATATAACATTAACGCATAGCCTAATTTACCGCTAGCGTTAACGTTACAGTAGCATAATCTTTATGGCTTGTTGACGTTAGTTATAGCCAGTGTTGCAGCGTTCCACAGTTTTTAGTGTTTGGTTATGGGAATAGATCATACTATTTCCATAACCAATCATTAAAAACAGCAATAAACTACCTTCATCTGTAACCGGAGGCCACTGCCTAACATCATCAATCCAAGACATGTCTGCGTTATCCGTAACAGATCCTCCACGCTGCTGTGTTTGGGTATTTTTGCTGTATTTTTTTTCTTTTCTCCTAAATCATGGTGAGCTACTGTTCTACTTTTAGCTCCTTCGAACCCATTTGCCTCACAGATAGCGATATCTTCCGTCTCACTTCAATTATCTCACCAATACAGAGTCACCATACCCCCCTCCTTCGTTTCACACCTTCAGCACGGCGTCTCCATCCTCACCACTCACCTCCACTAACAACCTCACCATAAGACTCCCGGGTTCCAGTCTTTCAGCTGCATGAATGGCCCTCTTCAGCCCTTCCAGAGGCTTTTGGTCGACGGCCACCCAGGCTCAGCTGCCGAAACTCTCCTTTCTTCTCAGACTTGAACTTCTTAACCTGCAGAGTCTCCAGAGACCCCTGTGGGTTGATGAGGCTTGCTTGATTGGTGGTTGAATGTTGGTTGAGGGCCTTAACGTTGATCACCGGTCTCCAGCCTGATCTAGGAGGGTCGTTGTCTGCTCTGTCCTTGGCGGACAATCACCTAGTTGGTTGGTCACTCTTACCATTCGTTCACTGGCTGTTGTTTCTACTCGGGATGGTTCTATACGAACTGACCTTGACTGCAGCAGATTCAACCACTTCTTCACGGAGGCCCCTTTCTTTCTGGGTTTCCCCAGCTCCTTCAACACTCTTACTATAATCAGATTGTTTGGGCCTTGTACCCACACCATTCCTTTCCACCCTTCAACTGGCACCTCTTCCATGGTTCCGATGACAATTTGGATCTTCAGGTGTCCCACTGTCTCAAGGCTCCTGCGGGTCATTGACAATACCCACCTAGGGCTGAGACTGAACAATACCGGAGGAGGATCTTGGAGAAGTAAGTGTCACATAACACCAACACCCAGTGGCTGGTGAATCTACAAGCAAAACACAGCAACCTTCCAGAACAAGACCCAGTCATCATCTAAAAGGCAGACATCCAGGAAAGAGTGTCCAGAAAGCCTCAAAGGTGAGCATCAAATGTTGTATGTACCAAGGAGATGACCTGTCTCCCTGCTCTTCTGCATAGGCCTGAATCCTCTCAGTCAGACCATCACGAGTGGCTATGGGTACAAACTCCAAAATGGGACAACCATCATCCTCCTCTACATGGATGAGGTCAAGCTGTACGCCGTGACATCGACTCCCTGATTCACTTCACCAGGATCTGCAGCAACATTAGGATGTAATTGGGACTAGACAGGTGTGGGTGGATGGTATCTAGGGAAGGAAAGGTGACTACAACTGACGGGATTGAACTACCAGACAGCAAAATAGCAGATGTTCAGGACAGCTACAAATATCTGGGGATCCAACAGGAAGATGCCAACCATGAGGAGCCAGCACAGAGGTCAGCCAGAGCCAAATCCCTCCAGAAGGTGAGGCAGGTCCGGCAGAGTCAGCTGAATGGGAGAAACAAGATTCAATTTCACTTTTATTTGTATAACGTCTGTTACAATGTCAATTGTCTTTAGGCCCTTTACAGAGACCCAGAGCAGGACCCCCGAGCAAATATCATTAACTAAGATTGTAAAGTCTTTAAATCAAAAACTAACATTTAGAGCCACTGAGGGGCGAACGGGAAGAACTTGTTTGGAGGTGTGTCCTGGACGACAACAATAAACCAATGTCCGAATCTGCTGTCTTTGAGTGCGTTGACCCATTTTTTTTTCACAGTTGTGCTCTTCTTTACATGGGTAAAAAAGGTTGCCTGTCCTGGTTCACACCTGCACCTTACCTGAATTACCTGTGCTGGTGCTCTAATGCGCCACCCTACAAACAACACCACTACACCTCTCTTTACACAACAACAACAATCACCTATGTTAAACAAGAAACAACTAAAATATTACTGTGGCTCCGACAAAAATTATAATATTAAAACCTAATCAAGGATAATGGCAAGTAGAAAACTTCCACAGAGGGAGAAAAAAAACCTTTAAGCCAAACAGTGGCAAGAAAAAACTCCACTTTAAGAGGAAGAAACCTTGACCAGGACCTGGATCATATGGAGGGACCTTCCTGATGAAGACCAGCTGGATAAAGAAAGAAAAGAGGGGAGACAGGACAGAGAGAGGACAGAGGACAGAGAGAGGATGGAGAACAGAGAGGATGGAGGACAGAGAGAGGATGGAGGACAGAGAGAGAATGGAGGACAGAGAGAGGATGGAGGACAGAGAAAGGAGAGCATGAGAAGGAGGGATTAAAGCACCTGTCAACCCAAGACCAGTGGGCTAAAACATGCAAAAACAATGATGCACTCACAATCCAAAGCTGTTCTGTTTCAGAGACGTTCATGGACTTCAACTACATGTCCCATGATACATCTGGATTTCATGACATGATTGCATCTATCTGCTGGATGGCAGTATCTCCAATGAGGTCATTTCCTACAACCGTCTAGTGGTTAAGTGATGGCAATGAAACAAAATGTCCACCCCCAAAAAAAGAGCTTGTGGAGAAGACAGAAGAGAAGTAAACACATACTTGTGCCTCATGGAGGTCACCTAGTATGTTTTCTTGGTGGCTAAGTGTGCTAACCTTAACCACAAATAAAGAACAAATATTAAAAGCAGCAACATTTTTAATGGCCTTGATTTTACAAATTAAACATCAATGTCATTTAAACAAAATAAACATAGTTGTAGAGTTGTATAAAGGTATGAAACTCCTGTAAAGTCTAAAATACATCCAGGACACATTTAAGTGCTAAAACTGAGCAGAAGGTCAGATGGTTGTTCTGAGGTCAAAAGATGTCAGAGGAACACAGATAACAGCTGGATAACTCCATCTGGATGAACAAGTTTAAATTATGATTCAAAATGTGTTTGGACTTTTCTCATCCTTGTTTTTGGAACCAGTTTTCTGTTTGCTCTCATCATCATCACCATGGTTACCATCAAAGGGCTGATCTCTTTGCTGTCAGATTTCCTGGACTAACTTGGTCTATGGGGATGTTTCTGACAAACTGACGTTCAGATCCTGTTTCTGGTCAGGACACGCCTGCTCAGATACGTTCAGCATGAGCTCATTTAAAGATGTGTCTTCTGAAAAAAGATCCTTGAGTTGTTTTTCTTGGTGATGGAGGTGAACTTACTGAGCTCCTGGTCTGGTGTCCAAGCCCAACTGCTACGCTGCAGTATCCTAGCAACATTGCAACTTTTTCTCCTTAAATCACAAAGTTTTGTTATAAAATGGCACATTTTGCTCTATCATGCCTTTCTGCTGAAAAAGAACTTGTTAATTATAGGGGAGCTGCTGAGGTAAAACAGTTTCTCTGTGCTGCTTTGACTCAGAAGGCTTTCCATCAGAGACACTGCTGGGAGCCGTTCTTTCCTTCACCATTCTGCACCACCGTCTCACTAAATCAGGGCACAAATGGCATAACAAACATCTTTTTCACTTGTTTTATCTTGCAGCAGCGTCAGAGAGGAGGTGAATGTGCTGCTGAATGAACATCATACAAACAGGATCATATATCAGGCTAATATTCTGAATATTTTCAGCCCTTCAGACTTCCCTGCATGTTCTGCTCATGATAAACTGAATTTCCTTTTGGTTCCACTGTTGTTCAAACTAAACTCAGTAGACATTTTAACCCAGTGTTCTGACATTCTGAGTAAACTATCCTATAAATGAAATTAATTAAATATCTCCAACAGCTCTCAGAGTCATGTTCTGTAAAGCTGTTGATATTCAGTGAGAAGCAGAGCCGTTTACACGTGTAGAAACAAAAAGAGCAGGAATGAAGAGACTGAAACTTTTAATTGGACTTTGTGTGATGGCATGAAGCCACTTTCTTCCTGCTGACTGGATTGGTTGAGCAGTCTGCAGAGGCGGAGCCTCCCATCAGGGAGTCAGCAGCTGGATCAGGAAGCTTCAACACCTGGGTCTTCAGATTTTTCAGCTGCAGCCTGAGGGAGGAAAAAAGCAGCAACATTAAGATGAAAAGAAAAAAAATAAAACAAGGTTTTTATAGACCTCATTTAACACATTTTGCCTCCTGATTTCACCTTTCACATGTGAAGCCACGCACACGTCACCTGAACTGGAGACACATCGACTACTACAGTTTTAAAGTCATCAATATACTTGAAGGAAAAGTCAGTCGTTTACTGTTACAGGTTTAATGGATAGCCTATTTAATGGATTATATTTCAAATCTGTGAAGAGGCTGAGATAAAACATTTTAGTTTTCCAGAGAGGTGTTTTTAAACACCAGTAAGGTATTTTAGATGTCCAGATGTCATCTCCAGCAGAACATTTAGAGCTTTTATGTGCTGTTATGACTCCAGATCATTTGTGCTGCTGTGGTTGTATTTTCAAGTTGAAATCTTGCGTTGAGATGGAAGCAGTCATTCCAGTTTCAGGCTCATTCTTTACTGTGGACGAAAGCACAGCAGAAATACAGGAACACGTGTAGATACACAGCAGCACAGCAGAGACACTGCTGCAGTCTGACAGCTTGTTCTGGAAGTCTCCTCTGAGGAAGAGGAGCCCGTTGGGATTATTGACAGTTTACTTCTCACTGTTGCAGTGACAGTTAAACCCGCGGGAACGAGAAGAGAGAAACTAACGGTGACAAAAGCTACAGCAGCGACTAAAAATAATAGCAACAGCTTAGTACCTTTAGTCTAAACACACTGAAGCCTGTCGTGAGCCGCTCTTCCCTGTTGTCTTCTCTCACGCTGATGTCATGCTGAAAAAAATATAACCATGACGTTTTAATGAATCAATAAATATCATCAGCGGCGAAAAGGAGTTTCATAGTTCCCTCCAGACTGGTATCCAAGCTGTACAACCTGGGCCTGTACTCCTCCTTGTGCAGGTGGGTCTACAGCTTCCTGACCAGCAGACCACAAGTGGTTCGGCTGGGACACCACACCTCATCCCCCCTCACCCTCAACACCGGATCCCCTCAGGGCTGTGTGCTCAGCCCTCTGCTGTACTCCTTGTACACACATGACTGCGTAGCCACTTCAGACTCCACCTTCCTCATAAAGTTTGCTGATGACACCGCTGTTGTGGGTCTGATCTCCCACTACAACGAGTCAGCCTACAGGAGCGAGGTCTCACACCTGGAGGACTGGTGCATGGAGAACCACCTCCTGCTAAACATCAACAAAACGAAGGAGCTGATTGTGGACTACAGCAGGAAGCAGCAGAGGGACCCCCTCCCCCTTGTCATCTGTGGTTCTGAGGTGGAAAGAGTGGACACCTTCAAATACCTTGTGGTGACCATCTCGCAGGACCTGTGCTGGACTCAACACATCACAACAACGATGAAGAAGGCCAGACAGCGTCTGTTCCTCCTCAGAAGACTGAGGAACTTCAGGCTCCCCCTCAGGGTGCTCAAGAACTTTTACACCTGCACTATCGAGAGCATCCTGTGTGGGAGCATCACCACATGGATGGGGAGCTGCACTAAACAGGACTTCTTGGCCCTGAAGAGGGTGGTCCGTTCAGCAGAGCGGACCATCAGAACCACCCTCCCAAACCTGCAGGACATTTACACTAAACGCTGCAGGACCAGGGCCCTGAAGATCCTCAACCAGCCCAGCCACCCCGGACACTTTCTTTTTTCCCCTCTGCCATCAGGCCGGCGTCTCCGCTGCCTGAGAACCAGGACTGAGCAGATGAGGAAGAGCTTCTTCCCTCAGGCCATCCGCCTGCTTAACTGTGACCACTACTCACATTAAGCATAATATTGCACAGTTCCTCTGCTCTGCTTTATTTGGACTTCATAGTTTTCTCATCTCCTGCACTGTGTGTTTATTTATTACTTATTTAAACTTAATTCTTTTTTTCTCCCGTTTCTTGTAAAAAAAAGAAAGAAAAGAAAGCATTTGCCCTGTGGGTACAATAACAAATTTTACTGCGCAATGTACAATGTATAATTGCGTATGTAACAAATAAAGATCTTGAATCTTGAGTGTAAAAAAAAAAGACCAAGCTTCACATGTTTTTATTTTGACACAAAAGGCTTCAAGCACAAAAGCACAGAGTATCAAGAGTTTCAACTTCAGCTTCAGCCTTCTCAGCCCTCAGTGAATATCATCCTCACACCTCCCTGACATGGAGTCACCAGTTACAGAAATATTAGAAAGAAGCCTGAGTTTCTTCTTTTATGTTACCGTTAACTACACAAGCTTGACGCGAGCTTTATTAAACGGGAGCTGTTTTTCACTGGAGCTTTGGCTAGCTCTGACAGCGTTCAATGTTAGCTGTAGCGAACGGCAGTAACTTTGTTTTACCGCAAAATATGACAACAATTGAAACCATTGCTCACCAACTTATATCCACTGGTAAATGCAGGAAGGAAATGTGAACATACGATCGCCTGCCTTGTCCCCGGCGTGGACAGCACTAGGTCCTGCTTCTCGTCCCGCTTAGCAACGTAACCTCCAAGTTTCTCCAAGAACACTTGAATGAAGAATGTTGGTCTGACTGGAATAATGGAACAATCTGACCTGACTGGTTTTGACTGGAATAATGGAACCATCTGACAATATCTGGACAGGATTTACTGACCGTCCAAGTGTCACTTAAAGGAACGATTTCTGAAGTGCTCAGTTTGCTTATTAGGTCAATCATATATATATATATAGCTCTGTATGAGTAACGTAGGTCCCCCTTTTTGACTTCAAAACGGCAAATTTCACCAAAAGATGAGAGATTTTCATGCCTGTAAACTTCATTCTCTGATTGAAGCACCTGGCAGTTTTGGGAGGAGGGGGGGTGGTCGTGGAGGGCTGCTTCTCTGCCCTGTGGGGCGTAGCTTTCTAGGATTTCTACCAGTCTCTCCATCATCTGAGTCTGAGACACTTTGTCTGCTTCCTGCTGAGGACAGAGACCAGCATGTAAACAAAACAAGCAAACAGACATACAGTAAAAAAAAAAAGCTTCCAATAGAAGCGTCTTTTTAATAAGAACTCTTGATAAAACTGTTGGGCCAACTGCACCGTCACTAGCTGAGCTGAGGCTGACAGTTGGACCAGGTGTTCAACTCCTGCATGATGTGAGACAGTCACATGACAGTCATTTACACTGTAAAGCTCTAAACTTCATTGTTGCGAATGTTCGAATAATGTCAACAACCACTAGAGGTCTTTTCACACGTGTTTCCTTTCATTAGATGCAAATCTAAGTCATTTTTTCAACACAAGGCAACATGTATCTGAGCTTCTGCTCTACTTGAACTCATATTCACTGTCATTTAGTCCCAGGCAGGTAAAACTGAACTGATAACACTGATAACACACACCAACACTACAGTGATGCTGTTAATGATCACAGCTGGCTGGATTTGACCTGCTGCTGGAAGACTGTCGCTGTCATGACTGTCTTCTGGTGTCTTCAGAACATTGGTCAGGAACAGGGACATTTCCAAGCTCACTGTTTCCAGGTCCAGACCATCTGACTTCTTCCAACGTTGGATGTTTGTTAGGAACAATAGTAAATGAGATCTCCAAACCTCTGATCCATCAACCATCTCCCTTTTCAACACCATAGTTCCCTCCAGACTGGTATCCAAGCTGTACGACCTGGGCCTGTACTCCTCCTTGTGCAGGTGGGTCTACAGCTTCCTGACCAGCAGACCACAAGTGGTTCGGCTGGGACACCACACCTCATCCCCCCTCACCCTCAACACCGGATCCCCTCAGGGCTGTGTGCTCAGCCCTCTGCTGTACTCCTTGTACACACATGACTGCGTAGCCACTTCAGACTCCACCGTCCTCATAAAGTTTGCTGATGACACCGCTGTTGTGGGTCTGATCTCCCACTACAACGAGTCAGCCTACAGGAGCGAGGTCTCACACCTGGAGGACTGGTGCATGGAGAACCACCTCCTGCTAAATGTAAACAAGACGAAGGAGCTGATTGTGGACTACAGCAGGAAGCAGCAGAGGGACCCTCTCCCCCTTGTCATCTGTGGTTCTGAGGTGGAAAGAGTGGACACCTTCAAATACCTTGGGGTGACCATCTCGCAGGACCTGTGCTGGACTCAACACATCACAATAACGGTGAAGAAGGCCCGACAGCGTCTGTTCCTCCTCAGAAGACTGAGGAACTTCAGGCTCCCCCTCAGGGTGCTCAAGAACTTTTACACCTGCACTATCGAGAGCATCCTGTGTGGGAGCATCACCACATGGATGGGGAGCTGCACTAAACAGGACTTCTTGGCCCTGAAGAGGGTGGTCCGTTCAGCAGAGCGGACCATCAGAACCACCCTCCCAAATCTGCAGGACATTTACACTAAACGCTGCAGGACCAGAGCCTTGAAGATCCTCAACCAGCCCAGCCACCCCAGACACTATCTTTTTTCCCCTCTGCCATCAGGCCGGCGTCTCCGCTGCCTGAGAACCAGGACTGAGCAGATGAGGAAGAGCTTCTTCCCTCAGGCCATCCGCCTGCTTAACTGTGACCACTACTCACATTTAGCATAATATTGCACAGTTCCTCTGCTCTGCTTTATTTGGACTTCAATATTTTTTATCTCCTGCACTGTGTGTTTATTTATTGTTTATTTAATACTTATTTAAACTTAATTCTTTTATTCTCCTGTTTCTTCTTAAAAGAAAGCGTTTGCCCTGTGGGTACAATAACAAATTTTACTGCGCAATGTACAATGTATAATTGCGTACGTAACAAATACAGATCTTGAATCTTGAATCTTGTTCATTCCAGCAACCACAGACATGAGATCATTCCAGATGCGTCTCAGCTATCTGACATTACAATGAAACCAGAGCAGCTGCATTGGTCCTGTGTTTTTACCGACAGGATGTATTTCAGAATGATGGCTCCCTCCTGAGCCCCCGCCTCCAGCTTCCTCCTCCATCTTCTCTCCTTCTGTAACTGGACATCCAGCTTTTCCATGTCGGCCACTTGTTGATGGCACTTCTCCTCCAGCGACACCTGATGCTGACTGAAAACACAACAGAGACAACAACACTGGACACCTTCAAGCAGGACAAAACAACTTGATCTTCACCAAATATTAGTCGTCTCATAACAGAACATTTGATTATTTTCATGAACTATTATTGATTTACAGTCTGCAGACTGACACAACTTCTGAATCCCAGGACGGCCCGTTGTCACAACAGCTGCACCTCACTTTACACCACCTCCTAAACCTCCCCACACGTCAACAATAAATTAGATCAGTTTTAAACAGTGGACGTCATGGCAGAGTTGACTAAGAAACCAATGAGACTAATGACAGAGGACGGAGGAAGAGGAAACGAGAGAGTGATCAATCACGAGTAATTCCTCCCTTAACCCTCAATCTCGGCCCTCCAAAGTAAGTGTAAGGGTTATCTTGTGACTTAGAAATGGGACACCCCTTGAGTGCAGTTACGTCTTCAGACTGTGGGGGGCGGCCTTACGCCAAAGCTACATCCAGTCTGTCAAGAAAACGACAATGAAAAAGTAGAAAAAGAATAAGATCTTATATATATAAGATTATTTAAGACAATAAGATGGTTTCCATGACCTAGATATTAGGGGTGCTCCGATCAGGGTTTTTGGGGCCGATCACCGATCACTGATATCAATATCGGCCGATCCGATACCGATCGCCGATTGTATTCATTTCCCTTTGTTTCTTGCTGTCTTAGACCTTTTCGACTTGAAAATTGTGGACATGCGCCCCCTAGTGGCCCAGCCATAACTGGAGTGTGCGGTGCTCCACCAACTAACCCAAACACAGCAGCCTGGAGCATCTGTTACGGATAACACAGACATGTCTTGGATTGATGATGTTAGGCAGTGGCCTCCAGTTACAGATAAAGGTAGTTTATCGCTGTTTTTAATGATTGGTTATGGAAATAGCATGATCTATTCCCATAACCAAACACTAAAAACTGTGGAACGCTGCAACGCTGGCTATAACTAACGTCAACAAGCCATAAAGATTATGCTACTGTAATGTTAATGCTAGCGGTAAATTAGGCTATGTGTTAATGTTATATTTAATTTATTTAATCATTCTCCTAAGTCATTCATTCATTCATTCATTGATTTATAGGCTTGTGCTAGTGGCAAGGGCTACAGTAGCCTCATACTGCTGTTCTTTCGGCCAGAATCGTCCGGAACTCTCAGCGAGACTATGAGTAGTACGAGATTGAATGTTAACGAAAACTCACCCGGCTGTATTCATCTGGAACAAAGTCCTTTCTGTTGATATTTTTCACCCACGTCTTCCTAACTTCTTGTTCTGCAAACAAGGCAGTCTTCGTGCAGTAAAGGCTTGTGTATTTCACATACTTTCTTCTTCCATTGTTGAATTTTCACGCCATTGTTGGCACAGTTTATGACGGAACATGTATTCCCACTCGACCGACTCGACATTATAAAAAATATCTATTTGTAGAAAGAGAAAAACACTGGTTAATCTGCGAGCCGGTGAAAGTGTCGCTCTGTAGCACAACCCCACAATGGCGGACGGGGTACTTCCGGGGGGCTGGCCCGAAATGGTCTATACACAGTGTATGCGCATGAGAATAGAGCGTTTTTGATCGGCTCTTTTGATCGGCTTTAATGACAATTCTGACCGATCCGATCAGGTCACCGATCGATCGGAACACCCCTACTAGATATTCTTTTTACTGTAACAAATACTAAGATCAAGTCTGTTGAAGTATTTATCACAAAGTACTTCACTGAAATGTGACCAACTTTTTTGGAACTACTTAAAATTTCTAGACTGTGGCACAAAATAAGATCTGTTCTGCTGGTCAAAAATGTCTGTTGTGATATATTTATTTAAAACAAAAGAACACAGGGAAAACTTAAACTACAAAAGTAATGTTGGAACCCATTCACAGTTTCCTGGTGGAGCTCTGTAAAGACAGGGTCATGGGGTTGTTGTGCAATAAGGTGTATAAAGTGCTTGTTTAGTCCAAAAAAGGGGGTTATTATCAACCGTGTTGAGGGGCGGTTGCTAATAACCAGAAAGTTAATAAAATGAAACGGGGCACCACCTGATAAATCAGGAAAAAGGACTAAATGGCACAATCAGTCTCAAAAATGGCTGTTGTTCTATGCGTGCCAGCCCGTGACCAGGTGTGGCGCTACAGAGCAACAGAGAAGGTGTGAGTCCGAGCACAGACCTCTTCAACCAGCCAATGTTACAAAACTGTGTAAAATAACCACAAACAACTTCTCTCATTAGAATACCAGAATTTATTAACACAAATATTCAAAGGAACAAACACTTGAATTAAGGTTCTGATATCTACTAACTAAAAGATGAGTAAAACTAACATAAGCAAATTAAACATTCAATGGACCAATGTAGACTTATATACATGTGTGTGTGTGTGTGTGTGTGCGCGGTAATGTGAGGGGGGTGTCCAAGATGGCCGCCGGCTCTCGTGATAGGGCACCAAAGATGGCAGATGGAGTCACGCTGTGGTTCCTCCCCAACCAAGATGGCCACCGACTCTCGCGACAAAGTCACGTGGTGACGTCCTCACAAAGGTGGTTAGTAGGAAAGGCAGTGCAGAAAAGGCAGGGTAAAATCAACAACGCGAGGGTGATTCCTAACCACCGGTGCCGTGATCGCTCCGAGGATTTCCACAGAAGGGAGAGTGTGGAGCTGACTCCCGCACTCTCCAACTGATTGTTTATCTGAAATCACGGCGCGATCAGCTGGTGGTGAAGAAGCACTGCACTCACGTGGGTAAATACGCACCGGCGGATTACCGGCGGGCTCAATCGTGACCACTGTCACAGTATATACAGAAATATTAACTAAGCTAAATAACTCTGCCCAGACACAAAGGCCCCTTACGTGGATCGCTCCGGAAGGGATCTGTGGCGTTGTAGTGTCCTGGGGGGGTTGATCAGGCTGGGATGGCGGCAGCACCGCTGATCAATTACGCTCCACGGGTGGTCGTAAGAGCGGCTCTCCTCCTTTTTCTCTCCCTGCGTGGTTAACTTGGGGATGCGGCGTTGGGCAGCAACAACAGCCGGGCGTCCGTCCCGGTTCGTCTGAGGCCGTTCACGTGTCCGAGGCGCGCGGGTGATTCCTACGCGTCGTTTCTTCCGTACGTCGCGGCTCACTCCGTGTGGCGCGTCACGATCGGACCAGGCGTGTGGTTGTCGTCGGACAACCAGAGGGATCTCCTGCAGACAGGTCGCCAGGGAAACAGGCCTTTGGCTATTTACCTTGCTGGTGCAGGCCACAGAGATGAGCACATTTTCTGGGTGTAGTTGAGGTCAGAGAGATGAAGGAGCAAGAGAGAGCGAGCGGGAGGAGGGAGCCGGTATTTAAACGGGGGATCTGCGGTCCGCCTTCGTTTGAGAGACCCCGCTGTGAGCCGGGGTCCCCGGCCAGTGGGAAACAGAGAGAGAGGGGCACGTCATGTTTCACACCTAAGTGTGAAACTGAAAACTGCTAGGAATGCTGGGGACTTGAGTTTTATGATTTCCTTTGTCTTTCTTTGTCTCAGAAAACCATGCGGTCTTCTGTAGCACATGGTGTGGCCCAACAGGGTCATCTCAGTGCTCCTCAGGGTTGTCCTGTCACCACCATACATGGGTAGTCGTTGCACGCTCTCTCTAATTCCCTTCTGGGATTAATAAAGTATTTTTCATTTAGCAGATATAGACATGGTACCCAAAGCTGTTTTTTTTTTTTTTATCTCTTGGTGCACCTTTCTTTTGTCTCCTCCTTCTCGGGTTGGTGTGGATGTTGCCATGGTTGCACGTCTCACAAATCCAGCCCAGGATGGCGTTCATGGAAGGTGTTAGTACCCTTGAATGAGGGGCTCCACCATACTTTTGCCAAGTAACAGTCTCTTCTTGCTTTTTGCCCTCATTGCAATCTAAACTGATCTCCCTCCTGACCTCTTTTCTGAGGTGGGGATGACATCTTGGAAAAAAGTCCACTTTTAAAGCCTCCTTACTGTCCATCTGGCTTCTCTCTTCTTGATCACTGTCATGGTCAAACGTGAAGTCCAGGACTTCCGGTTCTGACATGCGACCAGAGTAGACGTAGGAACGAACTGCTCCAGCGAAATTCAACCTTGTAATTAAAACTCACCCCACGGACAACTCTTTTAACATAGCCCGCCGACACAATAACCTTTTGGTTAACTTTGGAACATTATCTGCCCGTCAGTGATGGCTTGTAAGGGTACGAAGGGAAGTAAGAAGGAGGATGCAGGCTTAACGCTAGAAGCTATCACCGCATTGTTACAACGGCACCGTGAGGACCTGACGTCTGAGTTCAAAGCTTCAGCTAACATGCTTAGTTCTAAGCTGGACCAGGTACGGCAGGCCTTGGAGGAACAGGCAGAAAGAGTCTCCTCATTAGAGCTCGCAACAGAATTTCGGAGCCAGCGAGTAGCTAGCCTCGAAGACTCATATGCTGCTCTCCGCGAAGATAACGTGAAGTTAAAGGACAAAGTGACTGACCTGGAGAGCCGCAGCAGGCGACAGAATATCCGCATTCTCGGTTTACCTGAAGACACCGAAAGTGGACGCCCTACTTAGTTTTTCTCCAACCTCCTCTGCGAGCTATTTGGAAAAGAGGTGCTCCAAACCCTCCGGAGTTCGATAGGGCGCACCGCTCCCTCGCAGCCAAGCGGCCTGCTGGGCGGCCACCTCGCCCGGTGATCCTTCGCCTGCATCGATACCTGACCAAAGACCTCATCATCCGGGAAGCCAGGAGGAGAGGGAAGCTCGACTACCGAGGCACATCTCTTCGTATCGTGGAAGACTACAGCCCAGACGTCCTGGCCTGACGTGCGGAGTATAAGGACATCATGGCGGAGCTCTATAAGCGGGGCCTGAAGCCGGCTCTTCTCTTTCGAGCCCGGCTCCGCATAACCCAACCCAGCGGCACCAAAAAGTTTCTCGGCTCGGTGGAGGAGGCTCAACAGTTCATCAAAAGCCTTCCAAAACCAACAGAGGATGTATAAATGAACAACATCGCTACCTAAACGGTGACATTGTATGCGAGGTAACAAACATACATATAATAATGAGTGCTTACTCCAAAGACACATACATAGCGGTTGTTCCTCCTCTGCGCAGTTGATGTTGTAAATATAGCCTATTTTATGTTATCACCAAAGGACTCTTTCCTGGCTTCCTCTTGGTCCGTGTTGGAACTATGAGTAGAAAGGTAGTTTGATAAATCCCTGTTTGTTAATGGTCCAGCACTGGCCCTGTGAAGACTGGAGTGTGCCTTACTTTTATGTTATGTTAAATGTTATGCTAACATTATTATTAGTTTTTTGTTGTTTTTTTTAATTTTTATTTTTTTATGTTTTGGTGTCCATCAAAGTATGCCTCAGAAATCATTAACATTGTGGGGGGGTTACGCCTGTCACAAGCCTAATAGGAGCAGTGGTTAGTTTGCTATAGGTAGTTCTGCGCTTTCTAATATCAAGGTTGCTATTAGTTATAGGAAGATTAGAACTTTTAGAATGTTAAGTTTGAAGAGCTCGCTGCCATTTTGTTTTTTTAGTATGGCAGCCGTTTTTGTTTGGGGGGGAGGTGTTCAGGGGAGGGCTAAGGTCGCTGCGGGGGTCCTACACTGTCCCGTAACTTTCTTCTCATTTCTCTTTTTTCAATTATCGCTACCCGCATTGCTATGTTGTACTTATTAAAGTAAGGTAACACACAGACTTAATTTCTAAACTTACATGAGTCAGTATCTAAATTTTTTAAGTTGGAATGTTAAAGGTTTGAACCATCGAGTGAAGAGAAGAAAGGTCTTCTCCCATATTAAAGGACTTAATACAGATGTGGCGTTTTTACAGGAGACTCACATCAGGAGCTCTGATGGTGGCCGTCTCATGGCATGCTGGAGAGGACAATGTTTTCATTCCCTTTTCCAGGTTAAAGCACGGAGAGTCTCCATACTGATCAGCCAGAATATTCCATTTGAGGCTGAAAATGTGATAGCCGATAAACATGGCAGGTTTATCTTTGTGAGCGGGAAACTGTACAACACTTTGGTTGCCCTGGTGAATGTCTACGCTCCTAATACAGACGATTCAAACTATTCTCTTCTTTACCTGATCTTAATAAGTATTCGCTGATCCTAGGGGGCGATTTTAACTGTTGGCTGGACCCAGCTTTAGACCGCTCATCCGCAAGAAGTAATGTCATGAGTAGGTCTGCATCAGTCATTCAAACCTTCTTGGCTGAATACGGACTGTACGATGTTTGGCGTGCTTTAAATCCTAATAAGAAGGAGTATTCCTATTTCTCACATGTACACAAAACATATTCAAGAATTGATTATTTTGTCATCGATACTAAATGCTTGCCGCAGATCAGATCCTGTGATTATCAGTGTATAGTTATTTCAGATCACGCTCCACTCACTATGTCTCTGTCCGTCCCTCACTTTCCCCTTAGAGCTGGACCATGGTGTTTCAATTCAACCCTGTTGTCAGATGAAAACTTTTTAAAGTTCATTCAGGATGAGATATGTTTCGTTTTTGCTACCAACTCCTCCCAGGAGACCTCCAGCCTGGTAGTATGGGACGCCTTTAAGGCTTATATCAGAGGCCAGATTATTGCCTACTCAGCTAAACTTAAAAAACAGTTTACCTATGAACAGGATAATTTAATGAAACAAATCAAAGAGATCGATGTAAAGTATGCTCACAATCAGTGCCCAGAACTTTTCAAGAAGCGTGTTGAACTCAAATCAAGGCTTGACTTATTGACAACACACTCAGCTGAGCGTTTGCTTTTACATGACAAATCTAAATTCTATGTGCATGGCGACAAACCTGATAAGTTATTAGCAACCCTGCTCAAGGGTTCTAGGTCAAAACAAACCATTTCTAAAATTAAAAAACAGGACGGCAACATAGTCACAGACTACGGACAAATTAATGACATATTCAGGGACTTCTACGCGGAACTTGACAGCTCACAATCACAAACCAGTTCTAACATGATTTACGATTTTCTGGCTAAACTTCACATTCCTGTAATTTCTCCAGAACTTAAAAACAGGTTAGATCAACCCATATCCCAGTCAGAAGTCACCCTAGCAATAGCCTCAATGCAGTCTGGCAAATGTCCATGTCCAGATGGTCTCCCCACAGAATTTTTCAAACAATTCTCAAGCTTACTCTCTGTTCAGCTTAGTTCCACCTTTACCAACTGTTTTAAACAAGGATCCCTTCCCCAGTCATTTTATGACGCTTGTATCACACTTATTGCAAAAAAGGGGAAGGACCCAGTGTAGTGTTCCTCATACAGACCTATTTCTCTCTTAAATACAGATGTTAAAATCTTAGCCAAAATTCTTGCCCGTAGGCTCGAAACCATTCTGCTATCAGTTATTTCAAGAGACCAAACAGGTTTCATTAAAGGTCGGCATTCGTATTTTAATGTCAGAAGACTGCTTGTTTATTCCAGCCCCACAGACTCAGATGAGTGTGTTGTCTCTCTGGACGCCGAAAAAGCCTTCGACCGGGTCGAGTTTGACTATCTTTTTGCAGTCCTTAGTAGATTCGGTTTTGGGGAAAAATTTATCTCATGGATTAAATTATTATACCATCAGCCAACTGCCACAGTTCGTACCAATTTTCAGACCTCGAAACCATTCAAAGTACAAAGAGGTACCCGCCAGGGCTGTCCCCTTAGCCCTCTGCTTTTTGACCTAGCCATAGAGCCCCTTGCCATTGCACTCAATACCAATAAGGAGATATGTGGCATTTGGAGGAATAATATAGAACACAAGGTGGCACTTTATGCAGACGATCTCTTACTTTCTATTTCCAAACCATCAACTTCATTGCCTTATGCTCTCAATGTGCTTAGTCAGTTTGGTCGGATCTATGGGTATAAGCTGAATCTTACCAAAAGCGAGGTCTTCCCTCTAGGTAGCAAAACAAATTTATCAGATTTTACTAATCTGCCGTTCAGAATTGAGAGACAAAAATTCACATATCTGGGTATCTCAGTGACAAAAAAACACAAAAACCTGTTCAAAGAGAATCTGATGCCATTGCTGGACCAAGTGAAGCGATCCCTTACAAAGTGGACGCCGCTCACCATGTCCCTTGTGGGACGTATCCACTCAATTAAAATGACTGTATTGCCCAAATTTTTATATCTTTTTCAGGCATTACCTATATTTTTTTTCCCAACACGTTCTTTAATGAGCTAGACTCAATCTTCTCATCCTACATCTGGCAGGGTAAACGTCCAAGGCTAAACAAGTCACAGCTCCAAAAACCTAAAGAGGTGGGGGATTTGCCCTACCCAACTTTCGATATTATTACTGGGCTGCTAACCTTAGATGCTTAGTGTTTTGGTATTTTAACCATAACTTAAGTGACCGTCCCGACTGGGTGACCACGGAGTTACACAGTGATAGCAAAATGTCTATTCCAGCCATGCTTTGTTCTCCACTTTCACTATCCTCGCATTATCCTATCCTAAATCCTGTAGTGAAACATTCGCTAAAAACATGGAACCAGTTCAGGAGGTACTTTAAACTACATGATTTTTCCTGCTTAAGTCCAATTGCACTTAACCATTTCTTTAAACCATCCGTTCAGGATGGGGTGTTCCTAGAGTGGCACAGAGGTGGGCTTACTCACTTCAAGGACATTTTCACAGAGAAGAAACTGGCATCATTCGAACAGCTTAGTAACAAGTATGGCTTACCACAATCCCACTTTTTTAGATACTTGCAAGCCAGAAACTTTATCCAATCCCATCTTTCAGGCTCAGTTTCTTTGCCGAAACATACATTGTTGGAAACCATTCTATTATTAAACCCCATCCGTAAAGGGCTGGTTTCATGGCTTTATAACAAAATGATGAACACGACAGAGACCTCCTCACCTAAACTTAAAACTTTATGGGAGGAGGACTTGAATATAACTATACTGGATGAGACATGGGCCTCCATACTTAAACTTGTGAATACATCATCTCTATGTGCGCGCCACTGTCTCATTCAGTTTAAAGTGGTACATCGAGCCAACTTCTCCAAAAGCAAACTATCCCGTATCTATCCAGAAATCACCCCATACTGTGACAAATGCAAAACTGCTGAAGCCACACTGGTCCATATGTACTGGTCCTGTTCACGTCTTGGTCAGTTCTGGACAGATGTTTTTCATACCTTATCTAGGTTCCTTAGAGTGGAAGTAACACCTAGCCCTCTCTTAGCTCTGTTTGGCTACAGTGGTGAGGAGGTGCCTTTAACAGCCTCTAAAAGACAGGCGTTGTCGTTTTGTACTTTGCTAGCGAGGCGTACGGTTCTGACCAGGTCGAAGGGCGCCGCTCCTCCAACTCACAAGCAGTGGTTATATGACCTCATGTCATGCTTGCGACTGGAAAAAATTAGATGTTCTCTCCAGCACTCAACTGGGAAATTTGAAAAAACATGGGGCCCCTTCCATGACATGTTTCAAAAGACACAATAACACTTAAGACTAATATACCTTTATTAAAATGTGCTTCGCACTTGCCAGGGGCAGAGGTGTAACGTGAGGACCTACAGAACAGTGACCTGGGTGGGAGTAAATGGGGTTGCTTTGCAGGGATTGTTTTTCTGTATTTTGTTTTGTTGTATTGGGTTCTGTGTGTGTTATGACAAATGACCTGTGGTTGCAGGCCTCTGTATGTTTGTATAAAAGAAAAAATGGAAATAAACAGACATTGATTAAAAAAAACGTGAAGTCCAGAGCTTGCACAATTCTGGCCTCTGTGGCTCCCTCCGATCATCACCAGTGAGATCCTTCACCACAGTACTAACCGGTTCTTTCAGACTTAATAACCCATAATCCCGTGCCTGGAGCTGATCATCCATACAGGACTATTTAAGCAGAGTTCTCTCTGTCCTTGTTGTGAAGTCTTGTTCTGTCTCTACCTGACATTTCTGGACATTTATTCCCAGTCTGTTGTCTCTGTTGCCTAACTGGATTGTTGACCCTTCTCTGAGTGTTTGCTGCCTGCCTCCTCCATGCACTTTGCCTCCTGTATTCAATCTATCGCCTCTCTTCCGCCTGTCCCGACCATTTACATAGACTTCATTTATGGTTTTGTCTGTACCTGACGCTGTGGTCTGAACTTTGCTTGTTGTTACTCAACATATTCCTTATTAAAGTTGCATATTCAATTCAATTCAATTCAATTCAGTTTTATTTGTATAGCGTCTGTTACAACGTCAATTGTCTCTATATGCTTTACAGAGACCCAGATCGTGACCCCCGAGCAAATATCCTTAACTAAAATTATAATATTAAATCCTAATCAAAGATAATGGCAAGTAAAAAACTCCCACAGAGGGAGAAAAAAAACCTTTATGCCAAACAGTGGCAAGAAAAAACGCCACTTTGCGGGAGAAACCTTAAACAGGACCTGGATCATATGGAGGGACCTTCCTGCTGAAGGCCAGCTGGGTAGAGAAAGAAAAAGAGAGGATGTAGGACAGAGAGAGGATGGAGGACAGAGAGAGGATGGAGGACAGAGAGAGGATGGAGGACAGAGAGAGGATGAGGACAGACAGAGAGGATGGAGGACAGAGAGAGGATGGAGCACAGAGAGGATGGAGGACAGAGAGAGGATGGAGGACACAGAGAGGATAGAGGACAGAGAGGATGGAGGACAGAGAGAGGATGGAGCACAGAGAGGATGGATGACAGAGAGAGGATGGAGGACAGAGAGAGGATGGAGGACAGAGAGGATGGAGGACAGAGAGAGGATGGAGCACAGAGAGGATGAAGGACACAGAGAGGATGGAGGACAGAGAGAGGATGGAGGACAGAGAGAAGATGGAGGACAGAGAGAGGATGTAGGACAGAGAGAGGATGGGGGACAGAGAGGATGGAGGACAGAGAGAGGATGGAGGACACAGAGAGGATGGAGGACAGAGAGGATGGAGGACAGAGAGAGGATGGAGCACAGAGAGGATGGAGGACAGAGAGAGGATGGAGCACAGAGAGGATGGATGACAGAGAGAGGATGGAGGACAGAGAGAGGATGAAGGACAGAGAGGATGGAGGACAGAGAGAGGATGGAGCACAGAGAGGATGGAGGACAGAGAGAGGATGGAGGACAGAGAGAGGAGAGCACACAAATGACTAAACATAATGACCATATAAACATAAACACAAACAGATGCAGGTAGCAGCACTGAGGTGGGATGGTCAGGTGAGAGGACCAGGTCGCTGGACACCACGCCCGCCTGCACCCCAAAACACATCTACACACACAGGTAGAGTTTTGTTTTTCAGTAGGTCTGGTTCCCAGGGGCTAAAAATGTAAATGTTGACAGCTTACAATGACATTGCCAGGGACGCACACAGATTTTGATAAAAAATATTTCAAATTTATTTCATGTGTTCAAATGTCATGTGTGAACAAAGTCTCTGAACCTCACGACAAACTGGTGAAATGTACTGCACATTTTAGAGAGCAAACTTGCAAATCAGTCAGATTTGAGGAGAACACAACAGGTGGGTTAAGTTATCATGTATGGTTCTCATCAACAGCTTGTTTAAACAGTCACATGTAGAACGGTCACTGTAGTAAAAACTAGGGATGCACGATGATGTCAACACAACATCTGTGCCTGCAGATAAACATGTCTACTGTGTGCAGATGTTCTAAGTGTTCAAAAGTGATAGCAGAGTCACTGTTTGCAATGAATGCTCAATGATGATCATACGAGGAGTCAGAACCCACTCCTTCAACACCACTAATTTAAGAACTCATCTTAAGAGCCGTCATCCTGGGAAGGACAAGGAATTTGGGAAGATCAAGAGATTCTGACGAAAAACAAGCCATCAACAGCTGCTTCTCAACTCTCCTAACAGAGACAAAAACACGACCATCCAGGCCTGAATGTGTTACCCAGAAACTCCTGAAATGTACATGCAGGGTTCAGGTTTCTGAGTTTGTTATGAGAATATGTCTGCACCAGTCCCATCTAGGGATGGGAATCGATAAGATTTTTCCGATTCCATTAGCGATACTGTTTAACGATTCGTTTCTTTATCAATTCTAATTTGGGGAAAAAGTAAAACTTACAGTTTTATTAGCATCAATGTTTTTTACTTAGAAGTCACGACCTTACAAACTCAACAGCGAGGTCAAAAGAGGCCCAAAGCCTGGATAACGTGTTAACTGTTGTAACATGTAGCCAGGGCTTAAAGTAAGAAAAAATCCTGAGCCTGAATTTTTTTACCGGGGTGCAGTGGATCCAATGCATACACATTATTGGAAACTTTTTGGCATTGTGATTGGTAATATACATGATCTACAATTTAAATGTAAATTTTAGAAGTAAAGGTTATTAAGTTATAAGTGAAATCATGTGAAACTGAGTCAAGCCAATGAATCTGATTCATTTAACACCTATTTAATTCAGTAAAGAGCAATTTGTACAAGAAAACAAATTGCAACTTTTCTATCATTTTTGTTCAAAACAATGGTAAATTAAGTTATAGGAAATACATTCCATTTGGTCTTGACTCCTCTCCAACAGATCTGCAGAGGCAGTTATGTTATTAGATGTTATAACTGGATGCACCATCATCAAAAAGTGAACCATTACATTCAGTATTTTTCCATGTTTTGGGTGGTTGTTTCATCAACATTCAGAAAAGCTCCATCCTGATCAGACAGACAAGGCAAGTTTATTTGTAGAGCACATTTCATGTACAAGACAATTCAAGGTGCTTTACATAAAACACGGACGTTTCTAGAACTCTGGTGCTGTGTCATGTGTGTTCACATAACTGGCCTGCTGACTGGAAACTGGCAGCTTTTTAAAGCGTTTTTATCAACCGCTACTTTTTTTTTTTTTACACAGATGTACGAGCGGTTGAGTGAGCATAGATGATAAATAATATTCCGCAATAAAATAGCACAAACGTATTATCAAAACACAATTAGATGAGTCACCGGGGCCGTTACCGCTACGTCCCGGTTAACGGCTTGTGTGTTGGAGCGCATAGACTGCTGCTTCAAGCCCGGCGCCTCCTTCGTAAGGGTGAAGAGCTTTTTTACCGCTAGTTGCATAGACTAGCTTGTTGGAGCAAACACAAAAGCAAATACCAGGCTCCCTTAGCTTCGGCACCCAAACGGCTAACCGTCTCCACCCTTGTCCTCCATCCATGTCCAGAGTCTCCATTCAAACAACCACCGGCTCACCTCGGATGCTGCGTTCAAGACCACTCAGAGATAACATGCTTGAGTGTGTTTTTCCCTGAATCAGTCAAACGCTGGAGATCCGGCACGGTGCCGGAACACTTTTAACCCAGGTGCAAATACACAAAAATGTGTTAACATTTTACTAACAGATTTTTCCTAATAGAAATGAAAAAAATTTCCCTTTTAAAAGGATATATGAGCTCACTAAACACTCAAAAATAATAATAAAGAAAGATAAATACTATCAAATACAACAGAACAATTCATAGTACAAATCTGCAAATACTATGAAGAATTAGCAATTTTTTTGCAGAAAAATAAGCATGTCTAGTAGAGTAGGTAGTGAGCAGTAGCGAGTGCTGCCAGCCTCTGAACCAGACTCTCCCTCTCGTCACGGTCATCTTCTAAATGTAATGCAGAAGGCATTCGTTTAATAGCATAGCGTTAATGTTACAGCATGTTTTACAAAGAAGCACATAGGCAGCGGGATAGCTACTTACCAGAGTTACCAGAGGTGATCAAAAACACGACACGTCAAAAACACGAAACTCGTTATCGCATGTTGTGTGCGCATATGTTTTTGCATGTTAGTCGTGTTCCCTCTCTACGCTGTTTGTGACTGCAAGTTGCCTTTTTGCCATATTTAAATTGTGAAGTGAAGCCAAACTTTGAAGCGTTTGAACCTGGTTCATGCCATTGCTGTTTACAACTGCAATGCGGTCAGTCAATGCTAAACCAACCCTACTTAATCATCATCAGGTCTATTGCTCGGCGACGGGGGTGATGCCATGCGTAGAGCCAATCAGTTTCACCAATCTTCTCCATTTGGGTCGGCCCAGTGCTAGAGGCTCGGCTACAGTCAGTCCCTGGTAACAGCGTCCATCCATCGTGTGCGGGGAGCACCGCGGGGGCGTTTCCAGCCGGCAGATTCGGGGTCAAAGTGGAGGATAGCGTGAGTGGGGTGTTCGGGAGGGAGTCTTTTGAGATGGTCATACCAGCGCATCCGTTGCTGTGCTGCCAATTGGGACGCTGCTGTAACTTAATCACGTAAGTGCTTTCTGGAATTGACTGTGCGTAACTTGCATAAATTACGTTAGATTCGTGCTGGCTGAAATCGATAAGAGAATCACTAGATAAACTGCCGATCGATTCCATGGAATTGAAACATACAAAACCGGTTCTCAATTCCCATCCCCAGTCCCATCACCATGATGATAAGAACATCATCATTTAGTGTTGATTTAAAGTTAGTATGCTACGGACCACGAGAGCCGGCGGCATGGTGCGTCCTGTGGGTTATCCCCGGCTGTCGCCTGCGGACAGGAAGAGGGAGTGACGTCCCGGGATTCCCTTACCAAGCTCCGCCCCCTTGAATCAGCTGAGCGGCGTTGCCATCACCTGGGCCCTCCTCTCATCACCCTCCCTTCTATAAAAGACCTGTCAGAACTGCAGTCGTGGCAGACTGTCAGCCACAGACAGATCTGCCGCCATTGAGGGAATTTGTTGGAACTTTGTTGGACTTTGTTGACTAGTGTGGCATATTGTGTGTTTAGATATAGGTGTCTTTTGTTGCTGCTCTATGTGAGAGCTGGACTTTTTGTTGCAGAGCAAGTTTAATTTCATTATATTTATTATTTTTGCTTTACCTTTAATAAACGGCTTGCCGCCAGATCTACACGCCTTGTTACTCCCCTCATTCCGTCTACTAGGCTGGGCCGTAACAAGTGGGGGCTCATCCGGGAATTGTTAACAATTGCTTACGTTACGTTAATTTTGACCTTCCCGGTCCATTTTTTGTGTAGACTACAGGTGGCACATTTGCCGTTTTTTGGTGAGCGTGTGGGCTCGCTTGTTGGGCTTCCCGTGTCGTATTATGGCTAAGATAATGTCATTTAGCCTCGAGGAGTTTATCCAGAATCCCTCCCTCGAGCTGTTAGACAGCTGCCGTGTGAAGGATCTGAACGAGATCGCGGCTCACTTTAAACTTCAGGTGCCTGGGCAGCTGCTGTAGAACGATCTCAAGGTATTAATTGCAAATGAGCTGTTGGAAGCAGGAATTTTGCGGGCTTCGCCGGGGTCTGTTGTGGGTGCTGCTGGGGCTTCTCCAGCCGACGTTTACACTGTTTATACTCCTCTTCCTGGTACTGGCGCCTGCAGTGCAGGTAGCCCGCGAGGTGAGATTAAAAAGGCGCCCGATGGTGAATCGGAGGACACATTTGTCCGGCTGGCTGACTTGCGAGCTGAGCAGGTGCCCAGAACACCGTTCACGCTTACTGCGTTCAGCCCGCAATCACTTCCGTCTTCCCCGGGGGGGAGGGAAGATGCCCGCCTAAAAATCCGCCTCGCTCGCCTCAAGATGGAGGCTGAGGAGAAAGCCAGAGAGGCTAAGGAGAGAGCTCGACGAGCTGAGCTAGATCATCAGTTGAATGTCAAAAGGATGGAGCTAGAATCCCAGTACAGACTCCGTCAGCTTGAGCTGGACTCCGAGAGACGGGGCCCGGTGGTTGTCCCGACCCCCGCTGCTCCTGACAGTTCCGCCCATTCCACCTTAGAGATCAGTCGGTATGTCTCCCTGGTTCCTGCTTTTAAAGAAGACGAGGTGGATTCATTCTTTAACGCGTTTGAGCACTTAGCAGCCGCTTTAAAATGGCCCATAGGAATCTGGTCTGTGCTGCTGCAGAGCAAATTACATGGCAAAGCCCTGGAGGTTGTGTCTACACTCTCCTTAGAAGATAGCCAGAATTATAAAAAGCTGAAAACCGCAGTCTTGCGAGCCTATGAGCTTGTTCCTGAGGCTTACAGGCAGAAGTTTAGAGCCCACCATAAGAGTTCCACCCAGACATATGTGGAGTTTGATATAAGGGGAATCTTTTTGATCGCTGGTTGAGCGCCTGTGGGGTGTCTGATTTTCATGCGCTCCGAGAACTCATCCTGGTGGAGGAGTTCAAGAGAAGCCTTCCGGAGCGCATGTTAATCTATTTTAATGAACAAAAGATTACCTCTTTGTCTGCTGCTGCTGTCCTGGCAGACGAGTATGTGTTGACCCACCGGATTGCTCCTTCTACCTATGTAGCTCCCTCTGACCGACCCCGCTCTGCACCTGTTGCGCCGCGCACCTTTAGCCGAGCGCCCGCTGCGCGTTCCGACGAGCGATTGTGTTTTTTCTGTCTGAAGCCCGGTCATCTCATTGCGGATTGTTCGGACTTTAGCCGGCAAAAACAGAACCGACCGGCACCGTCAGCGCAGGCCACCAAACCTAAGGGGGTAGGGCTAATCAACACCGGCTCTGGTGAAGCAGTCTCTCCCCGGCGTGAGGAGTGCTGTGATCCGTGCTTCAGGCCATTCATTTCGAAAGGTTGGGTGTCACTGACAGGTAAGCCAGGCGATCGGCATTCTATCCAAATTTTGCGGGACACTGCATGTTCCCAGTCTGTGATTCTTTCTAGCTCACTGCCTTTCTCCTCTGTGTCCGCCTGCGGCTACAGTACAGTGCTGCGTGGAGTGGAGATGGGTTATGCTCCGCGTCCGGTCCACATGATTCATTTACGTTCTAGCCTGGTAAATGGCGTTTTTCCAGTAGCTGTTTGTCCAGCCCTGCCGATCCGGGGGATATCCATGCTGCTGGGGAACGACATAGCAGGTGGCAAGGTTGAGCCCGTGCTCGAAGTGCTGGACGCTGCGCCTGTGGGTAAATCTGATATTACGCAGACCCGCCTGTATCCTTCCTGCGCCATTACACGCGCTGAGGCTCGGAAACTAGCCAAGGAGACTGGTGACTCTGGCGATGTGGATTTATCTAACAGTGTGTTGATGCCTGTTCTTTCAGAGCAGACCGAGCTGGAATCTCCTCCAGTGCACAAAGCGGAGAAGGTAAGCGGCTCCGGCATTTCTCCTTCAGATGCGCCATCGTCTTGGTTACCAGTGACGCGAGAGCGCCTCGCTGCTGCCCAAAAAGAGGACAAAAGCCTGGCGAAGTGTTTCGCAGCTGTGGTGAGTACAGAACGGGACTCTGATCACCCGTGTTACTACACGGAAGATGGGATTCTCATGCGTAAGTGGTCTCCTCCTCTGGCTGAAAAAGTGGATTGGTGCGTTGTGAGACAGATTGTTGTTCCTGTCTGTTACCGTGAGCATGTGTTGTGTTTAGCTCACGAGGACAGATGGTCTGGACATCTGGGAGTTTGCAAAACATACAATCTTGTGTTGAAACATTTTTTCTGGCCAGGTCTAAAGGCTGACGTCGCCGCTCACTGTCGCTCCTGTCACGTTTGTCAATTGGCAGGAAAGCCCAATCAGGTCATCCCACCGGCTCCGTTGCATCCCATACCAGCTGTAGGGGAGCCGTTTGAACGTGTCATAGTTGACTGCGTGGGTCCACTACCCAGAACAAAGTCAGGTAACCAGTACCTTCTTACCATCATGTGCGCCGCCACCCGCTTCCCTGAAGCGGTGCCCCTGAGTAACATCACTGCTAGATCTGTTGTGCGCGCCCTGACGAAGTTCTTTTGTACTTTCGGCCTGCCAAAGACTGTACAAACAGACCAAGGTACTAATTTTAAATCCAGGTTGTTTGTACAGGTTCTTAAAACGCTTAACATCCAGCACGCTGTCTCCAGCGCGTACCATCCAGAGTCACAGGGTGCTCTGGAGAGGTGGCACCAGACTCTCAAATCAATGCTGCGCAAATACTGTTTGGAATCGGGTCGTAGCTGGGATGAGGGGATACCATTTGTCCTCTTTGCTGCACGCGAATCCATTCAAGACTCACTGGGGTTCAGTCCAGCTGAGCTTGTGTTTGGGCATACTTTGCGCGGTCCCTTACGCGCTCTAAAAGAGCAGTTTTTTTCCTCTGCGTCATCTAAGGAAAACGTGCTAGATTATGTTAGTCAGGTTCGTGACCGAGTACATCATGCGCGTGCCCTCGCTCGAAAAGCGCTTTCATCCACCCAATTGGAGATGAAAAAACGATTCGACAAGTCCGCTGTGGCTCGTAGATTTGAGGTCGGAGATAAAGTCCTCACTTTACTACCGATCCCCGGTTCCTCGCTGTCAGCGCGTTTCTCCGGACCATACGTTATAAAACGAGTGCTTAGTGATACGGACTATGTTGTGAACACACCCGATCGAGTGCGCAAAAGCAGAGTGTGTCACATTAACATGTTGAAACCTTATCATTCTCGGGATGAGTTGCCTGTTGTTGTGACTTCAGCGGGTGTTGCTGCTGCTGTCATCGCAACCTCTGGCCCAGAGGATGAGGATGGGTTGCCAGCGCGCCCTTCCTCTCCTTCGGCGCGTTTACCAAATTCATCCATGATTAAGTTGTTGCCCGAAAAACTTCCTCACTTGGAGGAAAACCAATTGGTTGATCTTCTTAACCTTATTTCCGAATTCCCCTGTCTGTTCGGTGACGTTCCCTCTCGTACGGCCGTAATCGAACACGACATTAATGTTGAAAACGTGCGTCCCATAAAACAGCATCCCTACCGAGTAAACCCCGAAAAACGGGAGTTGATGAAAAAGGAGTGTGAATACCTTTTACATAACGGGTTAGCTAAGCCCAGTTCCTCCGCATGGAGCTCTCCCTGCTTGCTGGAAGGAAAACCAGATGGCACCCCGCGCTTTGTGACTGATTTTCGCAAGGTAAATGCGGTGACTGTGCCTGATTCATATCCACTACCACGAATGGAAGACTGTGTTGATACACGGTACTGCCAAATATGTAACGAAATTAGATCTTCTGAAAGGGTACTGGCAGGTGCCTCTGACGGCGCGCGCGTCAGAGATTTCGGCGTTCGTTACCCCCCATCATTTCCTGCAGTACACAGTCATGCCCTTCGGCTTATGTAACGCACCGGCGACATTTCAGAGGCTAGTGGATACAGTTCTGGCAGGAGTGGCTAACGTTAATGCGTATTTGGATGACCTGATTGTGTTTTCTGCTAGCTGGCAGGAGCATGTCGACAACTTAAGAGAAGTGTTTTCTCGTCTCGCCTGCGCTTCCCTCACTCTCAACCTGGCCAAGTGTGAGTTTGGGAGGGGCACGGTGACATACTTGGGCCGGCTGGTTGGGCGGGGACAGGTTCGACCTATTGAGGAGAAGGTGAGATCCATCACAGAGTTTCCGGTTCCTGCCACTAGGCGTGAGTTTCGCAGGTTTTTGGGTATGGCTGGTTACTACCGGGCTTTCTGCCGAAACTTCTCCGTGGTAGCACAGCCACTCACTAGTCTCACCAGTCCCAAAATGCCGTTCGCCTGGACACCTCAGTGCCAGCAGGCATTTGAGAGCGTTAAAGCTCTTCTTTGCCATGCTCCCGTTCTCGCTGCCCCCAACTTTGGAAAGCCGTTCAAGATAGAGGTTGATGCTAGCGCTGTCGGTGCCGGTGCGGTTTTGTTGCAGGAAGACTCAAATGGGGTAGAGCACCCAGTCAGTTTCTTCTCTCGAAAGTTTGATAAACACCAGTTCAAATATTCCACCATCGAGAAAGAAACTTTGGCTTTATTATGGGCTCTACAACATTTTGAAGTCTATGTGGGGTCATCTAATCAGCCATTGGTCGTCTACACCGACCACAATCCAATCACCTTCCTTGCGCGCATGTACAATCACAACCAGAGGCTCATGAGGTGGGCTTTGCGGGTGCAGGACCACAATCTGGTGATCCAACACAAAAAGGGGTCCGAAAATATTATTGCGGACACGTTGTCCCGGGTGTAGTGTTATTGTGGTTTGTGTGTTGGTTGTTTTTTTTTTTTTTGTTTTGTTCTGAAACCAGGGTTTCAAACTTGAGTGGGGAGGTGTTACGGACCACGAGAGCCGGCGGCATGGTGCGTCCTGTGGGTTATCCCCGGCAGTCGCCTGCGGACAGGAAGAGGGAGTGACGTCCCGGGATTCCCTTACCAAGCTCCGCCCCCTTGAATCAGCTGAGCGGCGTTGCCATCACCTGGGCCCTCCTCTCATCACCCTCCCTTCTATAAAAGACCTGTCAGAACTGCAGTCGTGGCAGACTGTCAGCCACAGACAGATCTGCCGCCACTGAGGGAATTTGTTGGAACTTTGTTGGACTTTGTTGACTAGTGTGGCATATTGTGTGTTTAGATATAGGTGTCTTTTGTTGCTGCTCTATGTGAGAGCTGGACTTTTTGTTGCAGAGCAAGTTTAATTTCATTATATTTATTATTTTTGCTTTACCTTTAATAAACGGCTTGCCGCCAGATCTACACGCCTTATTACTCCCCTCATTCCATCTACTAGGCTAACTCACCATATCTGGGCCGTAACATAGTATTAAGTACTGCATCAGAAGCAGAGGTGGATTATATGAGCTTCAGCAATCAGCAAAAATTTGTTTCAAAATATCAGTGTTAAGGATTGAGTTGTCTTCTGAAACCAAATGCAACAACGCAGGAGACAGAAAGAGAGTTCTGAAGTTTATTTTCCCAATAGCAGGGATAGGTGGACTTGAGGTTCGGCAGCCGAAACCAACAGTCCAGCGGGGGGGAATGGTGAAGGCAGGGAGGTAGCACTTCTGGCGACGGGATCTGGAGGGAGAAAGAGAGGCTGGTTATACACACAGCTACTACAGCAAGTAGACTCCAGAATACTCTTCTGAGCAAAGAAAAAAGAACTGGTTGGAGAGCCACTTTACTTGCCAGGCGTTTCTATGAGAAGATCTGGCGACGAGTCTGGTTGAATGCGGGGTTTTTGAAGGCTGTGGTGTTGATGACTGACTAGGTGCAGGTGTGCAGTGCCACACCTGGGCTGCTTGGCAGATGGGAAGGGGAAGCAGAGGTGGATCTGAGTGTCCGTGTCAAGGGTTGAAGGTGGCACATTGGATTGTGCCCAGGGGCCCCAGAGGTGGAAGGCTGTGGGTTCACACCCTGCCGTGGGACCGTAACAATCAGCAGATATCCAGTACCATGCACCTCCAGTAAAAATGTCTGCAGTCAGCAGGGGGTGCTAGAAATCTAAAAATTAAACATATACTCTGGATTGCTTTAAACCAGTGGTCCCCAACCTTTTTTGCGCCACAGACCGGTTTAATGTCAGGCAATATTTTGACGGACCGGTCTGTAAAATGTGTCGCAGATAAATACAACAAAATAAAATGGTACGACTGGCATAATAATTGTGGTATTTTCTATATATTATAATAAAGGTAAATGTGCTGTGTGTTCATGTGCAACTTTATCAGAAGTGTCCTCGTAACATCGTGCCAACAATAGAACACTGTTCATTCTCTCCACACAAAGACACTTACTGGAGACGTTTGTTTTTTACTCATTTTGCCAGCTTGGGGGTTTAAACGTGTCACGTAACCGAGACACGAGTCTTGAAGTCTTGTCATGCATCAAGAGTGAATCATAGATGGATGTAATGGAGAGAATCTGGTCATTTTTTCAAAATAAAACATCACTTTGACTTGAAAAATCAATCAAACGATAATAATGGAACTTATTAATTTTTTTCTCTGCAGCCCAGTACCGAATGACCCAGGGACCGGTACTGGGCCAGTAAGCGGGGGTTGGGGACCACTGCTTTACTGGGCCAAGTGGGCTATAGCTCAGTGATGATACATTTAAATTAGGGCTGGGCGATATGGCTTCAAATCTATACTGCAGTATAATCTTAAGCATGTGCAGTAGTGATGGGTCCAGCAACACCGATGCGTCGGGACGTGCGTCGAGCTCAGAGAGAAACACCCGTGTCGGTACGTGTCAGTGCGCGTTTCGCTTTAAGAAAATCACATGACCGATACAGGTACTGTATCTAACTGACAGTGACGTGCCAAACTGTGTTTTTAAGGAAGCGCATCTGTTGACGGGATGCATCTGCCAAAGGAATCTCTGATCTTTTGTCACACATTGTCAAAATCAGCAGTAATTCTGGACCAGCCTCAAGCTAAAAGAAAGATTTCCACCGTATGGCACCATTTTGATCTGATATCGGAAAATAAATTATTTGTTTTAATTTCCTTGCTGTTTCATCCTGTTCCTCTCAAAGTTCCCACTTGATCTATCTGAATACAAATTCATTTCAAAGTGACTCTTGGTTTACTATTCATATTATTTTCTGCAGGTTAAATGTTGAATTTGCTCGACAGAGCTTTCATATTTGAACAAGTCCTCCTCAGTGATGAGACATTATAGGGCCAGGCATGAAAATTAAGCCCCAGATACACCCAGGATGAACTCAGGTATACAGCCATTCTGCAACTTATTCACAGTTGCTTTATTGATAATTAACTCCTATTAATTTATTCTTTACTTATTTTTTAATCATGAAGGTTCCAGGAAGCAGATGCTGGATGAAGCTCTGCTAAATTTCATCCTGAAGGACTGCAGCCCCTCAGCATTGTGGAGAGTGAAGGGTTCAGGGAACTGGTCCAGGTCCCAGGATCCTTTGAGATACTGGGACAACTAAAAGCCAACATATCTGCACCGCTCCCAGCTTGCTTTGCAGTGTCTTTGCACACCAGAATCATCTGTGCCTTGTGAGCAGGTCTTTTCCAAGGTTGGAGAACTGTTGTCCGCACTAGTCCGACCGATGCATTGAGAGCTGATGAAGCTGCTTGGATAAGAGGCGAAACGTCTTCTAGACAAATCTAAGTCCAGTTGCCTATGATTCAATTGTTGCGAGAATGGAATTTACCTGGATAAATGAGAATATCCACAGACTTACATACTGCAATATACAACCCCCAGCAAAAACTATGGAATCACCTTGGACGAGCATTCACTCAGACATTTCATTCTGTAGAACAGGGGTCTTCAACCTTTTTTAGCCCAGGGACCCCTTGGCTGAGAGAAAAACAGAGCAGGGACCCCTGCTTGTAATTCTTATCCCCCTTTCCCCCCCCCCCCCCCTTTTTTTTAATGTGTCACATTTAAAGCCTGGCTTATAATAACTTTTAGATGAATTTTATTCTGCTTATTTCACCTTATTAACCAATTCCTGACTGGGTTATTAGCCTACATGTGTTTATGGTTGATAAAACTTTCATGCATATCATTATTATTATTATTATTATTATTATTAGTTGGTATGAGACATTATTTTCTATTATTGTTATTTTCCAACAATGAAATATATATATATATATATATATATATATATATATATATATATATATATATATATATATATATATATATATATATATATATATATATATATATATATATATTTTTTTTTTTTTTTTTTTTTTTTCAACTTTCAAATTATTTTGGTTAAAATTGCTTTTATTTCTTTTTAAGTTGGAGGACCCCCTGCAGTACCTCCGCGGACCCCCGGTTGAAGACCACTGCTGTAGAACAAACTCAGATAAGAAGCATGAAACATTAATAAAGTTTTTCAAAAGTGCAACTCCTTGGCATTCAGAAACACTAAAAGAAATAAATAAAAAAACATTGGGGTGGTCAGTAAATGAAATGAAATGAAATGAATAAAATGAAAAATACTTTATTTATCTCATAAAGGGAAATTCAATACTGTAGTAACAGACAAACGTAACAGACAAACGACAGCAATAATAATAATAATAATTATAATAATAATAGGTGTTAAGTCTTGTTGTGGAGGCTGATGGCTGCTGGCAGGAATGATCTTCTGTATCTTTCCGTCTTGCAACGGACCTGAAGAAGCCTCTCACTGAACACACTCTGTTGTTTGATCACTGTGTCATGGAGAGGGTGTGAAGAGTCCTCCATCATCTTCATCAGCTTGTGCAGCATTCTTTTTTGTACAATCAGCTCCAGCGGCTCCAGAGTTACACCCAGCACAGATCCAGCTTTCCTGATCAGTTTGTTGATTCTCTTCAGGTCTCTGGTTCTGATGCTGCTGCCCCAGCAGACGGCTGCAAAGCTGATTGCACTTTCAACAACAGACCTATAGAAGATGTGCAACATCTTGGTGCAGACATTAAAAGATCTCAACTTTCTTAAAAAGTAGAGTCTGCTCTGACTTTTCTTGTAGATGTATTCTGTGTTGCATTTCCACACCAGTCTGTTGTCAAGCTGAACTCCAAGATACTTGTATTCCTCCACCACCTCCACCTCCTTTCCCAGGATGGAAACACTGCTGTGTTGATTCTTGCTCCTCCTGAAGTCGACAATCATCTCCTTAGTTTTGCTGGTATTTAATACGAGATGATTGTTACCGCACCATTTCACAAACTGACAGATCAGTTCTTTGTACTCTGCTTCTTGTCCGTTGCTGATACACCCAACAACTGCAGAGTCATCAGAGTATTTCTGCAGATGACAGGACTCAGAGTTGTACTGGAAGTCAGAGGTGTAGAGCGTGAAAGGAAATGGTGAGAGAACAGTTCCTTGAGGTGCTCCAATGCTGCTGACCTCAATCTCAGACACACAACCTTTCAGTCTTACAAACTGTGGTCTGTTTGTGAGGTAGTCATAAATCCAGGAGGTTGTGGAGGAATCCACCTGGAACTGATGGAGCTTCTCACATAACAACGCAGGCTGAATTGTATTAAAAGCACTTGAGAAATCAAAGAACATGACCCTCAAAGTGCTGCCTGATTGGTCCAGATGAGAGTGGGCTCTGTGAAGCAGGTACACACATGCTGGGGCGCCGAAAAGGCGGGGTAAAGGATACGGATTATAGGGGCCCATGATTGAGGGGGGCCCAGAGAGGCCCCTAATGATGATCAAAAATAGCATCAACAAATTTCGCCGCTGTGTTGGGGGGCCCGGTAAAGATTCTTTTCATGGGGCCCAAAATCCCTAGCGGCGCCCCTGCACACGTGGACAAAATTGTTGGTACCCCTCAGTTAAAGAAGGAAAAACTCACAATTCTCACTGAAATCACTTGAAACTTACAAAAGTAACAATAAATAAAACTTTATTGAAAATTAAATAATCAAAATCAGCCATCACTTTTGAATTGCTGATTAACATAATTATTTAAAAAAACAAACTAATGAAACAGGCCTGGACAAAAATGATGGTACCTCTATAAAAGATTGAAAACTATTTGACCAGAGTGACATGATTAACTCAGGTGTGTCCTTTAATTGACATCACAGGTGTTTCCAAACTCATAATCAGTCAGTCTGCCTATTTAAAGGGAGACAAGTAGTCACTCTGCTGTTTGGTGAAAAGGTGTGTACCACACTGAACATGGACAACAGAAAGCGAAGGAGAGAATTTTCCCAGGACATCCGAAAATAAATTATAGACAAACATCTTAAAGGTAAAGGCTATAAGACCATCTCTAAACAGCTTGAAGTTCCTATGACAACAGTGGCTCATATTATTCAGAAGTTCAAGACCCACGGTACAGTAGCTAACCTCCCTGGACGTGGCCGCAAGAGGAAAATTGATGACAAATTGAAGAGACGGATCGTTCGAATTGTATCCAAAGAGCCCAGAACAACTTCCAAAGAAATTAAAGGTGAACTCCAAGGCCAAGGTACATCAGTGTCAGATCGCACCATTCGTCGTTGTTTGAGCCAAAGTGGACTTCATGGGAGACGACCAAGGAGGACACCACTGCTGAAAAAAAATCATAAAAAACCGAGACTGGAATTTGCAAAAATGCATGTTGACAAGCCACAAAGCTTCTGGGAGAATGTCCTTTGGACAGAAGAGACCAAACTGGAGCTTTTTGGTAAGGCACATCAACTCTATGTTCATAGACTCAAAAACAAAGCATACGAAGAAAAGAACACTGTCCCTACGGTGAAACATGGAGGAGGCTCAGTAATGTTTTGGGGCTGCTTTGTTGCATCTGGCACAGGGTGTCCTGAATGTGTGCAAGGTAAAATGAAATCTGTAGACTATCAAGGCATTCTGGAGAGAAATGTGCTGCCTAGTGTCAGAAAGCTTGGTCTCAGTCGCAGGTCATGGGTCTTCCAACAGGACAATGATCCAAAACACACAGCCAAAAACACCTAAGAATGGCTGAGAGAAAAGCGTTGGACCATTCTAAAGTGGCCCTTCCATGAGCCCAGATCTGAATCCCATTGAACATCTGTGGAAGGAGCTGAAACATGCCATTTGGAGAAGACACCCATCAAACCTAAGACAACTGGAGCAGTTTGCTCATGAGGAAGTGGGCCAAAATACCTGTTGACAGCTGCAGAACGCTCATTGACAAATACAGAAATCGTTTAATTGCAGTGATTGCCTCAAAAGGTTGTGCAACAAAATATTAAGTTATGGGTACCATCATTTTTGTCCAGCCCTATTTCATTAGTTTTTTTTTTTTAATAATAATGTTAATCAGCAATTCAAAAGTGATGGCTGATTTTGATTATTTAATTTTCAATAAATTTTTATTTGTTGTTACTTTTGTAAGTTTCAAGTGATTTCAGTGAGAATTTGTGGGTTTTTCCTTCTTTAACTGAGGGGTACCAACAATTTTGTCCACGTGTGTAGATGATGGCGTCTTCAACCCCAAGCCCATTACGATATGCAAACTGTAAGGTGCTGACCTGCTTGTTGAGGTGGGCCAGTAAGAGTCTCTCCAGGACTTTCATAATGTGAGATGTCAGGGCAACTGGTCTGTAGTCATTAGGTTCAGCTGGTTGTGGTTTTTTAGGCACTGGAACAAGGCAGGATGTTTTTCACAGCACAGGATCTGTTTTCTGTCTCAAACTGGTGTTGAAGAGGTGCTGGAGAATCGGACATAGTTGCATTGAGCACGTCTTGAGAACTCTGGGACAGACACCGTCTGGACCTGCAGCCTTGTTCTGGTTCAGTTTCTCTAGTTGTTTTTTGACCTGATTGCAGGAGACAGACAGAGTGGAGGGGGAGGCAGAGGAGGTCTCCGAGGTGGAGAAAGATGACGCTGTTTTCTGGTCCATGACTGAGCTGCAGGGTGACAGAGTGGAGGTGTGACAGGAAAGCTGTGGGCTCACCGAGGGGGTGTGGTCTGTTGGGCTGGAGGCAGGGGGGGAACTGAACCTATTGAAGAACGTGTTCAGTTCATTAGCTCTGTCCAGACCTCCATCAGTCTGGTCCCCCTTTGCCTTGAAGCTGGTGATCTTCTTCATTCCAGACCTCACATCCCTCACGTTGTTCTGCTGGAGCTGCCTTTCTAGCTTCTTCCTGTAGTCCTCCTTGCACTTCCTGGTTTGTGCTTTAATTTGTTTTTGTGTTTTCTTCAATAACTCCCTGTCTCCATCCCTGAAGGCTTTCTTTTTGATGTTTAACAGCTTTTTCAGGTCTCTGGTGATCCAGGGTTTGTTATTGGGGAAGCACCTCACAGTTCTTGTTGGAACGATGCTGTCCACACAGAAGTTTATATAATCTGTCACACACTCAGTCATGGCGTTGATGTTGTCTCCATGAGGTTCACAGAGGGCATTCAAGTCCGTAGCCTCAAAGCAACCTTTCAGAGCATCTTCAGCTTCACTAGATCAGGTTTTGATAGCTTTTGTGATCACTGGTTGCTGCTGAACGATTGGCTTGTAGTTGGAGGTGAGAAGAACCAGATTATAGTCAGATCTTCCTAAAGGTGGCAGGGCAGAGCAGCTGTATGCATTTTTAATATTTGCATAAAATAAGTCCAATGTCTTATTTTCTCTGGTGGAGCAGCTGACAAACTGTTGGAATGATGGTAAAGCTGCAGAGAGGGAGACGTTGTTGAAGTCTCCAGAGATCGCCATAACTAAGTTTGGATACTGTGTTTGCAGCCTTGCAATAACGGAGCTGATGACATCACAGGCTGTGTCTGGAGCGATACCAGGTACAATATAAACCGCTACCAGAATAACACAGGTAAACTCTCTGGGTAAATAATAAGGATGGAAACTCACAGATAACAGTTCAAGGTCCCTCGTGCAGATCTTCTCCTTGACGGTGACATGTCCAGGATGACACCAACGCTGGTTAACCAGCACTGCAATCCCACCTCCCCTCAGCTTCCCGCTGAGTTGCTTACTGCGGTCTGCACAGACCGTCTTAAAGCCGTGAACAGACACGCTACAGTCCAGGATGTGTTCATGCAGCCACGTATCGGTGAAGCACAAGAGACTACATTCTCTGTATTCTCGTGGTTAGCATCTCAAGCTCGTCCGTTTTGTTAGCTAGCGATCTGACGTTACCCATCACAACAGTTGGAAGAAACGGTTTAAATCTCCACTGCTTTTCTCTCTGCTTCACTCCTGCCCTGCATCCTCTTCTCTTTCTTCTCAACTCCATCGGGATTTGTCGTGTTATATCACTGTTAATCCTCATTTTAGAGAGTTTTAGCAGTTGATCACGACTGTAAACAAGTCCAGCGTTGCCATGGAGACACATCATAACAAGTATCGGAGACAGCCAAAAAGAGACAAAAGTATACAGAAAACTCTCCCGTGCAGCACAGCCTCCGAACCAACGTAAAAACCTCTTCAAAAAAATTGATAAAAATGATGGCTGTATTTCAAAGACAAAAAGAAAATCGAAAAAATTATTAAAAGAGCAACTACAATTTGCAGCCACCTTGCGCCGCAAGGTGGCTGCAAATGTTACTTTTATAGACCAAATGTTAAATGTTACTTTTATAGACCAAGTGCAGGGAAATAAAAATGGAATCACTCCATTCTGAAAGAAAAAAAAATGGAATCATGAAAAACAGACAAAGAAAAAATAATCAAAACACATCACTAGTATTTAGTTCCACCACATCTGGCTTTTATGACAGCTGACAGTCTCTGATTCATGGACTTGATGAGTGACAGACAGTATTCTTCATCAGTCTGGTGCCAACTCTCTTTGACTGCAGTTGCCAGATCATCTTTGCAGGTTGGAGTCTTGCTGTGGACCAGTTTTTTCAATTTCCACCACAGGTTTTCAGTTGGGTTTAGATCTGGGTTGTTCGCAGGCATGACATTGACTGGATGCGTCTTTCTCCAGGGAATGCTTTCACAGTTTTTGCTCTGTGGCATGATGCATTGTCATCTTGGAAAATGATTTCATCATCCTCAAACATTTTTTCAATTGAAGGGATCAGAAAGCTGTCCAAAATGTCAATGTAAACTTGTGCATTTATTGAGGATTTAACCACAGCCATCTCCCCTGAGCCTTTGCCTGACATGCAGCCCCAGATCATCAAGGACTGTGGGAATTTTGATGTTTTCTTGTAAATCTCCCTGGAACAGCACCAAACAAAGGTTCCAGCTTCATCACCTTGTCCAATGCAGATTCATGACTCATCACTGAGGATAACCTTCATCCAGTCATCCACAGTCCATGACTGCCTCTCCTTAGCCCGTTGCAGTCTTGTTCTTTTCTGTTTAAGCATCAGTGATGGTTTCCTTTTAGCTTTCCTGTATGAAAATCCCATTTCCTTTAGGTGATTTTGCACAGTTCTGTCACATTGATTCCAGCTTCCTCCCATTTTTTCTTCATTTGTCTTGTTGTGCATTTTCTGTTTTCAGGTCATATGGCCTTTAGTTGTTTGTCTTGACGCTTAGATGTCTTCATTGGTCCACCAGTACACTTGACTTTAAAGGAGCAAAAAGCGAAATCATTTCACCGCTAGGTTTGCTGTTGAGCACTGCCTGTAGACCAAAACAAAGTGTGCCATTAGCCACACCTCCCTCTGCTCGCCACCAACCCCCCCCCCCCCCTCCACACACTCCCCCACTACACCCCCGCTCGCTTCGAAGATCTACCTACACCGAGCAAAACATCACCATGGCGAGTAACAAAGTAAGTCATTTATAACATTATAATGTTTAGACTGGTTTGTCCGTAAATTAATCTTTATGTCACTAATTTAGTGAGTCACCATTAGCATCAAACGTTATCTATTCGCCGCTAATTGCGTTAGCAGACAGTTCAACGTTAGTAACAATATGACGGCAGTGAATAGCTTTCCTGCAAATACAATCTACCGGTAAATAAATCCGAGTCCGACTGTAGCCCCTTTAGCTCTCGTAGCTCCCTCCACCTCGGAAACGCCAGGCCAATGTTAATTCTGGTTTTATCTCTTTCTTTATCGGACAATTTCTTTGCCAATGACCGTTTTTTTTTGTCTGCTCCTGCTCGTCTTCTTTGGAAGGTTTTGTTCCGCTGTCTGCCATTTCAGTTCGAAAATGCTGCCGCCGTCACTACTCACTGGCTGTCGCGTTTTATAGAGAGGGAGGGGGGAGGAGGGAGGAGGCGAAGTTTCACATAAACGCACATGAACGCGCGGCCGGACCGGCTTGTAAACTTGAGGCTGGAGATCAACACAGAGAGCGGGTGTGTGACGTCATCCTATACTCCAGATGAAATTACACCTCTCGTTCTCCATGTAGCGATTTTTTAATTCCTTCAGTCTTAAATAATGGATTTCCACTTATTGCTCCTTTAACAACCCTCCCATGCTGTTTGTATTTGGTCCATATCTTCGGTACAGCTGACTGTGAACAGCCCACATCTTTGGCAACCATACGTGTAGTTACCTTCTTCAAGAGGTTTGATGATCCTGTCTTTGGTCTCAAGAGACATCTCTCTTGTTGGAGCCATGATTCTTGCCAATCCACTTGGTCCAGCAGCCCTCCCAGGTGTGATAACTGCACTGTTTTTAATAGCTGACTAATGAGCAGATCTAATCTGAGGCAGTTGCCCAATTAAGGAGAGGAAACTGACTGGGTGTATCCTTATTTACTACTAAAAGTGGAGTGATTCCATATTTATTTCCCTGCACTTGCTCTATAAAAGTAACATTTACTGACCACCCCAATGTTTTTTTATTAATTTCTTTTGGTGTTTCTGAATGCCAAGGAGTTGCACTTTTGAAAAACATTATTATTGTTTCATACTTTTTATCTGAGTTTGTTCTACAGAATAAAATGTCTGAGTGAGTGCTCATCCAAGGCTGGTGATTCCATACTTTTTGCTAGGGGTTGTACTACAATAAAGATATAACATTTAAATTTTTTGTCAATAAACTCTACTTACAAAATTAATTGGTTCTGGAAGTAGTTTCGTAACCTGAAACTTTCGTAAGTAGAAGCGTGTTTTCAACGTAAATGCTCTAATCCCTTCCAAGCCCCCCAAAATTCGAACATAATTTTTTAAAATAAATCATAAATAATACATGAAATGACATGACCATGACGTGTAAGAAATACATGTTAGAACTAGAAAAGCACTCAGAGGACGCAGACCTACACTGAGCGCAACAATTATTGAAAATTTGAAAGAGATCCAGAATCCAGGATTTCTTCCGGATCACACCCAAAATGAAATCAGTTCTTCCTTTTCACATTTTTGACAACTCCTGAAAGTTTAATCAAAATCCATCCATAACTTCTTGAGTTATCTTGAACACAGAAGGACAGATAAACGGCGACAAAAACATAACCTCCTTGGTTTAGGTAAAAATTGTTTGTTTACCTGGGTTGCTGGGTTACACTCATACAGACAAGGGGCCCTCCTAGCCAATGGGATGCCAGGAAGATGCTTAGCGATAGCCAATGGGATGCCAGGAAAATGCTAAGTGATAGCCAATGGCAGAGCAGCTCAGACGCACCGCTTTCAAACCGAGATACAGAGCCGACAAGTATGTTTACTTACGTTCAGTAAACTCTGGGAGCTGCGAGCAGCAGCGCTACTGTATTTTTGCCTTTCGTATCCTGAAATTTCTTTCATAACAAGAGGAAATATTTTCCCGTTGAGGTGTTGAGTTTTGTATGGAGAGATGTTCGTAAGTAGAGGTACCACTGTATATATACTGTATACGTATATACACGCAGACACATGAGTTCACCCGTATGATCCTCAGGGAAATAGGCTGCATGTAGGCATCTGCTACACAACTACTACTCTTCATTCATGAAGTGGATTGTGAGATTAATGTTAGGCTCCACTGTGTGACTCGACCACAAGTCTGTAGTAGTTGCATTATGTTTGCGATATCTTTCTCTACTTGCTGGCGGACTTTGTCGGACATTTCAGTGTATCTACAGCAGCCATTCCCAAACTTCAGAACACCAAGGCCCAATTTTAAATGTGAAAAATCTCTGCGGCCCATGCAAACCTTTAAACACCACTAACAGCTATATTTTACAGTAATTTAAAAACATATTTTAAAAAAATCAAGGATTTAAAACATATTTTTTTTACTTTTAATGACCTCTCACGGCCCACCTACAGTACCTCGACGGCCCACCAGTGGGCCGCGGCTCACACTTTGGGAATCACTGAGCTAAAGTACTTGTGGCTAGGTAACTCGTAGCATCCATCAAGTGTCTTTATCATGTTCCTAAAGCCGCTTTTTTTCCACTGTAAGACAATGGCGCCATGACCTTACACAAGTATACTGTAATATCATTTGTAATATAAATCCACCTCTGATTCTTTTTGTCGTACGAACTGACCGACATAACACCTGTCTTTTTTAACCAGCACTTCCTCCTCCTCAGCTCGCTCCATGTTTGCAAACCCCGGCCATGTTTTCACATTCACTTTCGACCAAAGTAGAAATATATATTTAGTATTTGCATATTACAGAATGTTTACGATTACATTATAACTTCATTTCTGTACTAATAAGTTGTACTTAGTTTAACCTGCATTCAGGTTTATCTTAGAGTTTCTAGAATGATAACCAATAGGAACTGACACTGAGTAATGACGTTCTGGAGCTTGTGCATCTATCGAATGTAAAAAAACTGCTGTTTTATGGTCATGTGTGAGATCTTCAGTAAAGATGGGGCGAACACAATGTTTTCTACCGTCGTTCAAACTGTAACACGAGTAGACTCGTGTTTTCCGTCTGACCGGATATTTGCATTAATCTCAAGAAAGAAATGGTCAACAACATAAACAAGACATTTAGCCACTACACATAGTAAAAAAAGTGAGAAGGCTGGTGGTGAATACCAGATCAAAGCTTCATTTTAGACTTAAGACAGGACGTTTGTGTAAATCAACCAGGCAGGAATGTGTAGTAAAAACAGGTCAAACCTACCTGAGATCCTCTAATTCAGAGAGTGATGACTGCACCTGCTGGCTATATTCCTTCTCTGAATTAAGCTGATGGAGGGTCTCTGTTAGTTGTTTCACCTCCTAAAGACAAGGGATGGCAAAAGTGTTTTATTCATCTTTCTTTGAATTTGAAAACAAACAAAACTCACACACACATATGCCATGGACAATTGTCTCCTTTTTACAGAGCCTCCACACAGATGAAATAGCTTAGAAGCTCCTATGACTGTGATCTCCAGGACAAAAACCTCTGCTGTTAATCCCTGAATCTTCCAGAGTTGAATCCACCCAGTTTGGGGGTCACAGACCAGACAAGTCCTCACTGGAGGGTAACCTGATCCACAGTCACCCAGATCACAGCTGTACCAGCTACTGTAGCTTTGGATTACCGATGAAGATCACCTTTTCACCTCAAAGCACTACAGGTACAGTAAGTAACTTTCAACAGGAGAGGAGCTGATCACATGGAGAATAATGTGTTGTGCAATAAGGCGTATAATGTGCTCGTTTAGTCATAAAAAGGTTATTACCAGCTGCTAATAACCAGAAGGGTATTAACAAAGTTAATAAAATTACTGGGAGGACACCAACTATCTGGGACTTTCAGGTTGACAATAGGAATTGTCTGTGTAAAAATATTTTTATGTATATATCAGTGCAGAGGAGGAGGAGGAAGGAAGAGGAGGAAGCTCTACAGCAGAGTCCCAGACGAGCTGCACACGAGAGCTGCTCTGTTCTGGATAAAAAGATTCTCCATAGCGGTTAGCGGTTAGCGCAACCTGCTCTTAAAGGCAATGGCTGCTGACGCACTGATTGGTTAAACAGGCGGAACGCCCTAACCACTCCTATGGATAATATAGCGGGTAGCACAGGTGGGATAGCGGGTTTAGGAAGGTGGAAGATTGTGTTCTTTGTGGGGGAACCCTCCTCCCGCTACCCGCTATCCCTAAATAACGGCTTTAGCAGATCTGGTGGAAGATCGGGCCCATAATCTCTCCAGCGTGTCCTGGTCTGCCCCGTGGTCTCTTTCAACGAGGATCACTTAATGAGTGAAAAGCACAAACGTTAAAAGGCAAGAGTCACTCACTGAGCTAAACACAAAGAGGCTGATAATTATGCATTTAAACGGTGATGTCTGTAATAGCTGGAACAGCTAAAGAAAAAAAACACACAGACACACACTCATACACACAACCAGTGTTCAGTGCTTTGGATTTCATAGTATCTACATCAGCTGTAGTAAATATAGTTTTTGCTGTTATCAGACACAGTTTGTCAGGACATACCTGAAAAATATCAGGTATGTTATGACAAACTGTGTCTGATAATAGAAGAAATTAAACAAGCTAAAACAATTAGTTTACTGCTGTTGCAATTTCTTTCTTTGTTGCACTTTAAATGGATTTTACCTATTTGAGTTATTTTTTTTCTTAGTTTTTTATTACATAAAAATAACTTTGATTTTTTTTTTTTGTTTGTCAAAAAACAAATGTTTTATTGGACACAATATGTTTAAAAGTATGAAAACATTAGTTTACAGTTATAAATTGCATAAATTGTCTATATTTCATTACTTTATATACTGTTGTGGGGTTAAATTTGCATAAAATGCTTAAAACGGAATTCTCAAAAATTAAAAACCGAAAAACACAGAAAATGAAAAAAATGAAAACGGAATTCGAGAAAAAACTCAAATGGATTTGATAGGGCCCTAGATGTGGCCAGAGGACATTTCAGTCTCTCTGCATCTCTTTCTGAACCTGCTGATAACACCTGAGACTCTCTGAAAACGTCTCTGAAGCCTTGCAGTGTCCAGGTACTTTTGATTGATTGTTAGGCGCCGTCCTGGTCTGATGATGTCACAATGTTTAAATACATATTGTCACTGATCCAGAACATTTTGAGATCGACTCTTGGATCAGACATTACACATATATAAGAGAATGTTATTCTGAAACACTGAACTGGTGGACATGTGCATTCAGAAGTTTGGAGAAGGTCAAACTAAGATTGTCATGCATTTTTCTGAAATTTCTTCTGAGAGCCAAATATCCCTACGTTTTTGTGAGTAGTGTATGTATATATTCTACGCATATATGTACGGTCGAGTGTTTCCCATTTTTCTTTATTTTATTGTCTTTCTCATTAGCCACAGATGTGTGAGTCATCAAAGAATGATTGTGGGTAACCTACATAATTGAATTTAGTATCATTAACTATTTAAAATAACTTTTTATCAGTATGCTGCTTCCTCTTCTGTGAGTAAAGAACGTTTCTTTCAGGATCACCAGAGTTACTGGATGTATTGACTGCACCCATATAACCACCAAAGCTCCTGGATTTTTTCTTTGTTGGTGTTGGCAAAGGTTTTTATACTTTATCAACTACTTAGATACTTAGATATTTAAATTACACGTTCACTTGCTCTGTAATTTCTCCCACATCAGCTGTCTTTCCTTTTTTCTGCAGAAAGTCACATGACTAAAAAAGAGCATCTCTTCTTTTTACTTGGCATTGCCATGGTGAATCGTGGTCTTAAAGCTCCACTGATGGCAGCTTTTTATATTTGTGGTTTTTTATATTCAAGTTGATTGAACCAACTCCTGACACTGACACTGAAAACTCATCTGAACTCAGAGTTTGTTGAGTTTGAGTTAGTTTTTTGACTCAGAGTTTGTTGATCCTCCTTTCTGAAACAGGCACCTGTTAATATTACAGTCCAAAATAACTGAACTGATGGACAATCATTTGGTTAAAGGGACATCTTTCTAGTTCTGTACATCCCACATTGTGCAGTAAGCTTTAAGCCTGATTTATGCTTGTGCATGTGCACGGCCCCCAGCTCATCAGTGGGGTTTAGAACCTTTACTGTTTCCAGATGATTCTCTCTCACTGGCCTTTCCTTGTTGGTCTGCTACCTCTGAGCCGCTCCAGCTTGAGATCCACTAGTGGAGACTCACTCTGAGGTGAACTAACACAATGATTGATGGCAGTGGTCGTACATTTCCCTGCAGCTTCAAAGCTTTCAAACTGGCTGTTTCTTGGTTCAGACTTCTGTCTCCTTTATGAAAAGCTTATTACTTGTTGCGTCTTACCTTCTCGAGGACAGATCTCTGCTGGGTGATTTCCCACAAAGCCTTCTTCTGCTCGGTTCTTCTGGTTCGGGTTTCAGTACGTTTGGCCATCAGGTCATCCAACTCTTTATGTTTTGCTGAAACCTCCTTCTCCAAGAACTGGACCTGCATCAGCAATGCCTTGTGCTCTTTGTGCTCCTTTCTAAGAATAGCAGAGACTTTGTTCTCTACCCAACCTTCCATGTCGCTCTGAAAATTCTTAACATACCTTTTGCTAGAAGGCAGAAGACAATAAAGTCAAATGTCTCCAGTTGTCTTCACATTTTGAACCAAGAGCCCTGTTGAACATCTGTAACAACAGGAAAAAGTGAGGAAAAACTCTCCAGGACTTTACTTTTTCTTCTCAGACTCTCCTTGCATCCTCAGACAGTTGAAGACAGCTTTGTTCTTCTCTGTCTGATCGTCTAGCTGCTTCTTCAAAGACTCCAGGTGAGACACCTTCTGCCTGAGCTCTTTCACTTTTTCCTCATTCTCCTCCAAAGCTGCAGCTGAAAGCAGAAAAAATGGGGGTCAACAAGGGAAAAATCAAATATACTGTATACCTGCCAGTGAGCCCATTTACTCAGCCAGTCCACCAGAACCTCTATTCTGCCCTGCTGTGCTGTGTGAACGGCACAGATGGGGCATCATGAGGGGCAGTGGGGTTAGTATGGGGTTTAGTGTCCTGCCCAGGGACAAGGCTGGGGGTCATTCTGGTGACCTTCCAGTTGGAGGGCAGCTGACTCTCAACAGCACGACCACTATCCAAACAGGACAAACTGAATTCATGGTAAGATGACCTACAGTTCTACGGTTCAAAGGTGAAGCTTGTTTGGTCACTGCCTCACCCTGCATGGCTTTCTTTTCCTGAAGCTTCACCATCACCTCCTCCATCTCCTGTCTCTGCTGGACCCGCCTCTGCTCTCTTTCCTCCATGGCCTCTCTGGCAGCCTGCTTCCTAACCTCCAGCAGTTCATCCAAGTCTTCCACTTCCATCATTTTGGCTCTCAAGATGCCGTTCAGGGGCTTAAACTCCTCTTGCCTCTTCTTCTCCAGATCGTTGTACTGAAGGAGAAGTTTCTCGTTCTCATTCTCCAGATCTTCACATTCACGTTTGAACCTGCAGGAAGTAGAGGAATATTACAGACTTCAGGGTAATATGGAGGAATGGGCTGGAAAGACATCTAAAATGATATAAACAGCCAATCTAGATATGAGTATAAATAAGCACTGATAAAGGTATCAATACTACAACTGTGTTACAGGGCCAAATGCCAAATGCAACCAGAATTTTATCATTTCGACCGTTTTTTTCTGCCTTGTCGCCAGTGGCGAGAGCCAAAAAATTCCACCATCAACATAGAAAAAACAAAAGACCTTTCTATGATTTCTGCACATTTGTCATGTGTCACCAAGGCAAACATATCTAATTTAGAAACAAAGTTTATTTGGTGAAAAGTGGCCATGTTTTGGGTGCACATCGCATCACATCAAAATGCTCTTTCATGTGTTACTGTACGGCCTCTGGTCTCTGAACCGTAGCAGGGAAACCACCGTACTATGCTATTCCAGGCTCGTCACAAGCGGGTAACACACCAGTGAAAACGAAAGAAAAGTCCAATTTTCTCTGCTCTGAACGGCACTTTATTCAGGAACTGACAACGTTACAGTCTGTATTTTTCAGCTCCTGTCAGTCAACGGCCATAACAGTTGGCCGCTGCTCATGCCCACTTCACTTGCTCCGTTCAGCAGCCCGCACCTCACAAACTACATTACCCATCAGGCTACTCCCCTTAAAGGGCCAGGCTGGTTTACAACACATGCTTGTCAACGCTTCTGAAATGTTGTGATAGTGGGCGATAATAGGGGTTTTTCATACGCAATCTGTCAAAATTTTTCTATCACCGTATATACGTTATATAGATAGACCAACAAGCTATTCTTGATCATATTGACATTGATTAAAAAAAAAAAACCCATTTAAAATAAAACAATAGTGAACTGATAAAAATTTCCTATTGAAATTCTGTCACGCCCCCCCCCCAAAAAAAAAAAAAAAAAATCATACTGACAACTAACTGCAGTGCTAAATTGTTTAATTTGTTGTGGGATTTTCTCCTGAAACTGACACTTTTTTCAGTTGTTGCCATCAAAATACAAAGAGTTGAGACCCATTAAGACGACAGGGGATGGGAATTACCTGTACAACTCTGTTTCCCTTGTTCTGAAAGGTGATACATGAGATGATTTTATCTTATGTTTAATATAATGAAAAAATAGCTGAATTAGCTGGGTTTTTTTGTCCATTTCACAGAGACATACACACAGAGGTAAAACAAACAAAACAATATACATGATATAACTCACATGCAGCATAGAACAAGTAACTTTTGTACATTTACTTTCTATAAATGATAATTCCAAATTGTGTTTGCATTGTTGCTAGGTGATCTGAGTTCATATATTGGATGTAGAAAATTCAAATGTAGTATTGACAGTACAAGTAAGTCTGTTTCAAGTCTGTGTAACATGCTGGGAGTCTAAAATGTCAAACCACTGTGGGACTTCATGTGGGCAAAAAAAGCTGCCTGACTGTTGAACAGACTTCTTAGCTTCTTAGCTTCTTTCATGCAGATTCCAGTTTTTCTCCAGGAAGCTTAGCTCTCCTGGCAGATATAGTGAGGTGATGCAGAAGTTTCAGAATATCACACTAGTACAATAGTGTTTCCCTGATGGATTTACTGAGGATATGCTGGAGAAATGTCTACTACAGATGCTAGAGGCCATTGAAGCCATTGAGCGTCCATGATGATGTCAGCAGTCTACGGGGGCGTATGGGGTGACAAAAAACACTGACCAAAATTGCTAGGTGGCTACCAACTTCAAAAACCTGGTAGCCAGGGGCTACTTGGTAAAAATACTAATTTTATGCCCTGTGTTATTAGAGCAGGGGTGGGCAAACGTTCTGACTAGTGGGCCAGACCAGGACCAGGATAAAGTTTTTTAATGACCCACCTCATAGGAGAAAAAATATATAATGGGATATATAGAAAATGTGTTTTAATATCAATTAAAAATGAACAAAAGCATTACAACAAAATATCTGTCTTTGAAGCTCCACGGTGCTTAGCTCTTTATTGAAATCACTCTTAAAACATAGAAAATTAAATGAGTGAAACATCTTTTTTGTTACAAAAAGTTACTATTTAAAAGCAGTGAAAGTTCTGTTATCCATCAGGATATCATCACCATCATCACTCTGCTCCAAAAACAGAAGGAGATGCAGATGCACTTGTTCTATTCAACGTCCCCAGTGTCAAAACTCAACAACAGCCAGCCGGGACAAAACAGAGTCCCGGTGCACCTGTACGGAGCTATATCTGATCTGACCAAGTGCACCTGCACACCACTGATAATACAGCTGATGACTGCTTGCTAGCATAATTAGCACGCTTTGTGACAAAGTGCCAGCTGATTATTATATTCTTTAAAAACCACAACAGTCTCTTGACATATCAGGTCACACAGTAGTTGAACGGTGTTCAGTGAAATAAATATTTAGTTTTCCACCCCTGATTAAACACTCGACGTTCTCTATCAACTTTCCTTTTCTTAGGTCCACTCATCTTCACAGAAGGGCTGAGAACTCAAAGAGTAAAGCGCCGCACCTCAACGAAGGTCAACGTCTCTAGAGTGCTCCATCTAGTGGCAAAACATGAGAATTGCAGGGAAAATATAACATTGCCAAGGTTTATCAATATAATTTCTTCCAGTTCAGCAGGTCGGATTAAAAAGCCTAACGGGCCACATATGGGCCCTGAGCCGTAGTTTGTCCATGCCTGTATTAGAGAATTTAATATGTAAACTTCATACTGAAGAAAATCAATTCATCCATCCATCCATCCATTAATTCCTGCTTGATCCGAAGTCGGATCGCGGGGGCAGCAGCTTCAGCTGAGAGGCCCAGACCTCCCTCCCCTCGGCCGCCTCCACCAGCCCCTCTGGGAGAATCATGAGGCGCTCCCAGGCCAGCTGAGAGATATAGGGCCAATTCCAATTCCTCTCTTAACCCTCAATCTCAACCCTCGCCCTTAACCCTCAATTTTTGGCCCTCAATCTAAACCCTCGAAAGTAAGTGTAAGGGCTATCTTGTGACTTAGAAATGGGACACCCCTCGAGTGCAGTTACGTCTTCAGACTGAAATGTATCAGAGCCCGTGTTGTCTCTGTATTCCCTGAAATGACACAGGGATAACATTGAAAAGAGCGCCGTATATTCTCTAAATAATATTAGCAAATAACACAGTAGAGGATACATTATTCAGTCCTCCGTCGCTACACAACAAGGTATACAAGTAACGTGAAGCCGACCCGGACCGCCGATGGGACCGGGACACCTGGCCGCCGGTCCCGGGACGGCGGACCGGGACCACCGACGAGTACAAGTAACGTGAAGCCGACCTGGACCGCTGACGGGACGGCGGATCGGGACCGACCGGGACCAACGACGAGTACAACGTGAAGCCGACGGGACCGGTCCGGCAGCAAACATCATAAAGTAAAAAAATAAATGTTACGCAACAACGATGTAAATCCATGAAAAAAATCTCAAACAAACACAATAAAATGGTTTCGTAACATTTATATCTTTAAGATATACGAAGATACTTACGTTTGTAGCTAGCTTTTTAGTGCCTTCTGGATAGCCCTTACTTCCAAGGGCGGTGTCGGAAAATCTCAATGTTGAGGGCAATACAGCCCTCAAACTCATCCCTCAACTTGACTTTCTAAGAATTGGGACAGGACTTGCCCTTAGCAGGAGCGCGCATTTTTGAGACTGAGGGTTGAGATTGAGGGTTAAGGGAGGAATTGGAATTCACCCATAATCTCTCCAGCGGGTCCTGGGTCTTCCCCGTGGTCTTCTCCCAGTTGGACATGCCTGAAACACCTCTCCAGGGAGGCATCCTAACCAGATGCCCGAACCACCTCAACTGGCTCCTCTCGATGTGAAGGAGCAGCGGCTCTACTCTGAGTCTCTCCCGAATGACCGAACTTCTCACCCTATCTCTAAGGGAAAGTCCAGCCACCCTGCAGAGTAGTACTGGGCAATATGACGATACATATCGTGAGGACAAGTGCTGGGCAATATGACGATACATATCGTGGGGACGATAGAAAAGTGTGTATCGTGCCATTTCTCTTCTATCGTTTCTATCGTTTCTAACCTAATTTTATCAATTATTACAGCAAATATGTAATTAAATAACCTGCAACGATAAATTTGATAGAATCATATTTACTTCTACAAAGTAGCCTTTTATGTTGCACTTTTATTCATGGTTAATGCCTTAAACAGAGTTCTCTTCAAACCTGATGTTTACTTTAGACACTTTATATTGGTTTGCAAACTTTGCACTACAAGGTTACAGATTTCGGAAAGTTCAAAAAATAATTTGTGTTTATTTTTTATAGCTGAACTTCAGTGCAAAAATGTGTTTTTCCTCTCAGAAACTGTTGTGCACTTTAAAAAAAATGTGAAAGCTACTTTACCTCTGTACCTACCTGTTTTTGCTGCACTAAAATGTATGTTTGTGACAGTTCAGCTAAATGTCCTTTCAAAATAAAGTTGAAAAGTAAGCAATGAAATTTTGGTCAAACTTTTCAGAGAATAACTGAAAACATACTTTATTATGGTATATCGTGATATATATTGTTATCGTGGTATAAAATAGTCCATATCGTGATATATGATTTTTTCCATATCACCCAGCACTACTGCGGAGAAAACTCATTTCTGCTGCTTGTATCTGCGATCTCATTCTTTCGGTCACTACCCACAGTTCATGACCATAGGTGAAGGTTGGAACAAAGATCGACCGGTAAACAGAGAGCCTTGTCTTTTGGGGCTCAGCTCACTCTTCACCACAACGGACTGGTACAAAGTCCGCACCACAGCATACGCCGCACCAATCCGTCTGTCGATCTCTCGTTCCTTTCTCCCATCACTCGTGAACAAGACCCCGAGATACTTAAACTCCTCCAATTGAGGCAGAACCTCACTCCCAATACAGAGGAGGCATTCTACCCTTTTCCGACTGAGAACCATGGTCTCAGATTTTGAGGTGCTGATTCTCATCCCTGCCGCTTCACACTCGGCTGCAAACTGCTCCAGTGAGAGCTGCAGATCCCCACTCGATGGTGCCAACAGGACCACGTCATCTGCAAACAGCAGAGACGAGATCCCGACACCACCGAACCGGAACCCTTCCGCTCCATGGCTGCACCTAGAAATTCTGTCCATAAACGTTATGAACAGAATCGGTGACAAAGGGCAGCCCTGGCGGAGTCCAACTCCCACCGAAAACGAATCCGACTTACAACCGGCAATGCGGACCAAGCTCCCACTCCATTTGTACAGGGACTGGACAGCCCGTAACAATGGGCCCAGCACCCCATAATCCTGGAGTACCCCCCGAGGGACACGGTAAAATGCCTTCTCCAAGTCCACAAAACACATGTGGACTGGCTGGGCAAATTCCCATGTTCCCTCAAGGACCCTAGTAAGGGTATAGAGCTGGTCCAGGGTTCCACGACCAGGACGGAACCCGCATTGTTCCTCCTGAATCTGGTATTCGACAATCAATCGAACTCTCTTCTCCAGCACCCCTGCATAGACCTTACCAGGGAGGCTGAGGAGTGTGATTCCCCTGTAACTGGAACACACCCTCCGGTCCCCCTTCTTAAAAAGGGGAACCACCACCCCGGTCTGCCAATCCAGAGGTACTGCCCCCGATTTCCATGCGATGTTGCAGAGACGTGTCAACCAAGACAGTCCTACAACATCCAGAGCCTTCAGGAAATCAGGGCGGATCTCGTCCACCCCCGGAGCCCAGTCACTGTGCAGCTTCTTAACTACCTCAGCGACCTCAGCTCCAGTAATGGACGAGTCCACCCCCAAGTCCACAGGCTCAGCATCCTCAACGGAAGACATGTTGGTGGGATTGAGAAAGTCCTCGAAGTATTCCCTCCACCGCCGAACGACATCTCCAGTCGAGGTCAGCAGCACCCCACCCCCACTGTACACAGTGTTGGTGAAGCACTGCTTTCCCCGCCTGAGCCGTCTGACGGTTTGCCAGAATCTCCGTGGAGCCAATCGAAAGTCTTTTTCCATGGCCTCACCGAACTCCTCCCACACCCGAGTTTTCGCCTCAGAGACCACCAAAGCCGCCGCCCGCTTGGCCACCTGTCTGCTGATTCCGGAGTCCCACAAGCTAACCAAGCCCGGTAGGACTCCTTCTTCAGTCTGACAGCCTCTCTCACCCGAGGTGTCCACCACCGAGTTTGAGGATTCCCACCACGACAGGCACCGACGACCTTACGGCCACAACTCCGGTCAGCCGCCTCAGCAATGGAGGCTCGGAACATGGCTCATTCAGACTCAATGTCCCCCGCCTCCCCCGGGATGTGATTGAAGCTCTGCGGGAGGTGTGAGTTGAAGATCTTTCTGACAGGTTCCTCTGCCAGACGTTCCCAGCAGACCCTCACTACATCTTTGGGCCTACCAGGTCTGACCGGCATTCTCCTCCACCATTTGATCCAACCCACCACCAGGTAGTGATCAGTTGACAGCTCAGCTCCTCTCTTTACCCGAGTGTCCAAAACATAGGGCCGAAGATCAGATGATACGACTAAAAAGTCGATCATCGATCTGCGGCCAAGAGTGTCCTGATGCCAAGTGCATTTATGGACAATCTTATGCTTGAACATGGTGTTTGTTATGGACAAACTGTGACGAGCACAGAAGTCAAACAACAAAACACCACTGTAACTGCCCAGTATACCTGCAGAAGTGTTCATTTTACATTCTTTGTTATAATTTCATCAATTTTAATTCATGGTCATTAAAAACTGATTTAAAAAATATTGTTTGGTTAAAAAGAAGTATTGTGTCCTATGTGATTTTAAGGTTATTTGATTTGGCGTAATTGATCACCTGGTTAAAGTTCAGAGGTCGCACCTGTGGCATTGTGGGGTGAAGCAGCACGGTGGCAGAGAGCAGCATGATGGCTACAAAATAGAGAGCCAACAAAAAGAAGTACATACGGCCGCAAAGTGTTAACTTACTACATGGTCCAGGAGGTGCACACGGTAACTTTAATTTTACACTTTATATGGGTTTTAACTGTGTAATGTTTGTGGGACTTAAACGGACAGTTTAATATGTTGCTGCTATGTTAACTGGTCGGGTCCTGTCTATGTCCGGGTATTAGCAGTAAATGTTATCATTCAACCTGTCTAAACTCTGGACGTGTATTTCAATCGGTGTTTTTAATGTCTTTATTTTTGTAGTTTTCACGGTGTCTGCGAAGGAGAATGTTTGAATAAAAATCCAAAAAAGACATCAGTATGATGCATAGCCATTATTTCCTTGGACCGGTGGAGTTATAACCACTCTGATTCAGATCAGAGAGGCCGTTCCTCCCAATCACGCCCCTCCAGGTACCACTGTCACTGCCAACGTGAGCGTTGAAGTCCCCCAGCAGAATAAAGGAGTACCCATTAAGGGCGCTTTCCAGCACCTCCGCCAAGGACCCCAAGAAGGCTGGGTACTCTGAACTGTCATTTGGCGCATAAGTGCAAATGACAGTCAGAGCCCGTTCCCCGACCCGAAGGCGCAGGGAAGCTACCCTCTTATCCACTGGGGAAAACCCCAACGTGCAGGCTCCAAGCTGGGGGGCTATAAGCAAGCCCACACCAGCCTGTCGCCTCTCACCCTGGGCAACTCCAGAGTAGAATGAGGTCCAGCCTCTCTTGAGAAGATTGGTTCCAGAGCTCAGGCTGCGCATCGAGGTGAGCCCGACTATATCTAGTCGGTACCTCTCAACCTCACGCACAAGCTCAGGCTCCTTCCCCGCCAGAGAGGTAACGTTCCATGTCCCAGTAACCAGTTTCGTCAGCCAAGGGTCGGCACGCAAAGGCCCACGCTTTCGGCTGCCACCCATACCACACTGCACCCGACTCCTATGACCCTCCCTGCGGGTGGTGGGCCCACGGGGAGGCAAACCCATATTGCTCCTTCGAGCTGAGACCGGCCGGGCCCCATAGGTGAAGGCCCGGCCACCAGGGGCTCCCAAACGAGCCCCTCCCCCAGGCCTGGCTCCAGGGTGGGGCCCCGGTAACCCTAATCCGGGCGAGGGACATCGAGCTCTTGATTTTCTTTTTTTCTTAAGAGTCATATGAATCGCGCTTGGTCTGGCCCGTCCCCCAGGACCAGTTTACCTTGGGTGACCCTACCAGGGGCAAATGCCCCCAACAACATAGCTCCTGGGATCATTCGGGCACAGAAACCCCTCCAGCTAGTTAAGGTGGCGATTCAGGGAGGGGAAATCCGGAAAATCAATTCAACACAAGGAAAACGCACAGAAAAGATATGAGAGATTAAATATTTAGGAAAACAAAATTTAAATAATTGATCAGTAAGTTCAATTGCCAAGTTATACAAAAGCAATCGTGGATAAACTGGCCTTTGTTTGGGTCAGTCCTTCAAGAGCTATGGACACCATTCACAAGTTCCTGTTATAACAAAATATTAATTTTATCTAAGTTTATAAGAGTAAAGTAAAAATACACAGATCTGACAATAACTAAATCTAACACAGTTTCCAAACGACACAGGGCACCAGTTTTAAACATAATTTAATCAAACATTGCCTGCAGAAAAATAATCTACACCCCCGAATATTTTGTTGCATCACCTCTAATTTTTATCACAGCAAGGCATCATTTTAAAACCTGATACAGAGGGGAAAACAAAGAATTTATGAATGGAAAAATCTAGTAATTTAGTACATTCAGACCTAATTCAGAGGACACATACCACTCCTGAACCTGGACCTGGACAAGTGAAGATACCCCATAATTACACTACAGTTATGCTCCTCTTATCCTGATGCCCCCGTCACCCTGGGACAGGATGAATCTGGAGTCAGACCACACAACCATTACCTCAGAGTCCAATCATCTCCATAGGAAATGGAAACTATATTGATAAGTGGCCTTCTTAGGGACTTTTTCAGACTTCATGATTTTACACCTGATTTATCAGTTGCAGGCAGTTAATGGTCAGAATTCAACACTTGTTCACTATGAGTGAACAGCTCAAAGAGACTCGCCAACCTCCTGCAGAGCCATTGTAGATGACCTCCAGACATTAAATGAGCCAACACAGGTTGACAACAGGTTGATCATGTAGAGAAGGTCTTAGGAGCGTTCCTCCTCCAACACACCTGATTTAAATAAATGCATCAGTTATCATCAATGGCTGCTTTCACAATCACATTCTATGCACCAGTGGTACCATGGTAATATATATATATATATATATATATATATATATATATATATATATATATATATATATATATATATATATATATATATATATATATATATATATATATATATATATATATACTATATATATATATATATATATCATATATATATAGTCATGGAAAAAATTATTAGACCACCATTTTTTCTTCACTTTCTTGTTCATTTTAATACCTTGTACCACTAAACATCATCATGTGACTAAAACAGACAGAAAAGAAAACACTGAATGCATAAAAGCAGTGTTTTTGGCAGTACAACGCCATAGCTATTGATGTAAAAACTTAAGTGATTTAGGTTATAATCAAGAAAACCATGGAAAATGGTAAGATATCAGCTCTTAAATAAAACTCTTCTGAGCAATCTTTGTGGTTATCGTTATGTTTGTCCAAACAAATGTACCTTTAAATGTACCAGGCAATAAAATGAACAAGAAACTGAAGAAAACAAGGGTGGTCTATTAATTTTTTCCATGACTGTATATATATATTAATCATTATTGATGTGAATTTCTCTGAAGTAACTGTAATTTTATTTAACAGCATCACATGAAAAGTTGTAATTACCGCCAGTCAAATTTGATGCTAAATAAGTGAATAACAATTAAACGTTTTCTTCTTCAGAAAATTCTCTTTAATCTTTTTGGTGGGGCAGTTGTGCAACTTTTTGTCATTTGGAAGCTTCTAGAAAAAAAACAAACCCATCAAGCTCGTGTAGTTCTTGAGTATGCATCTGTTTTCTGTTTTTATGAAAAAAAAAAAGAGTAATGAAGAATGAAAACTAATCCCTAGAAGACATTTTTTCTTCTTCCTGAAATTAATAAGTTACGGTCCTAACGGTCGTCACATCAACGGTTTAATATCGCAACTGCAGCTACCTGCCGGATAAATAAATCAATCATTATATTTGTATTCTGAGTTATCATGCTTTAAAATAAAAAACGAGAAAAGCCAACACAGCCATTTAAGTTTATGTATATAACCGTAAAAAGAAACCAGGATTAATTTGTCAGAAACAAACCGTCTTACCTCTCTAACTGCTCCTCCTTACATCGAATTTGTGACAAATATAACGACCTCTCTTTGTCGTCTAAATCCGTTTCATCTGCTTTATTTGGGTGTATGTCTTTTTCTAATTCAAGCGTCTGTTTTTTGTTTTTCTTTTTCCCCATGTTGTTGCATAAACGCCTTATTAAAAAATGAAGCTGAAGTTTAACTGCTGAGCCGACGGTTGAATGCTGCCTTCAGGGACGCTCCGAAACCTCCGGAATTATCGCTCCCACAACTCCAACCAGCGGTCCGGATTAATAGGAATTTTATTTGTTTATTTTTCCACCGAATTAGGAACATTTTATCAATGTATCTGCATTTCACTGTTCCTGTAGTTTTTTGTGCTGTCCTACGTTCTCATTTTTCTTTTATTTTTATATGTTTTCAGGCATAAGCGTAGTTTGACTTTTGCGTCAGGGGGGGCAAAAATTGTTAAGCACTTTCAACAAACGGGCGCACTCTCACGCGAACCGGCGCGCATGCACACATACGTGCAAACTCGCGCGCACATGATGGCACACAAGATACACTCACCACGAAACCATGAAGTCCAAGATTAGATGATGTTCAAAACCAGTAGTTGCAACACGATACAGTACACAGTAGATGTTATAAATGTTAATGTTAATGATGTTAAATGTATTAAGAAACAAAATATAACATGATTCATTTAACTGTCACAATATACTGCAGTTTATTTTGGACTTAAAAAAAACATTACAGTCAAAAACATTTATTTATTTTTGCCAGTTCGTTGACAATGCAATTACATATTTCAGCCACCAGGGGGAGCAATGCTCCCCCTGCCCCCCCCCGCAAACTCCGCCCATGTTTTCAGGCCAGTTTCTAGAGTTCCATACCAACCTGCACGCCGACCTGTCTATATAGATGTTTAGGGCCCTATGAAATCTGTTTTATTAGGGCCCGAGCACCGAGGGTGCGGGAAGCCTATTGTATTTCGAATGTTTATTATTATTATTATTATTATTATTATATCTACTTCTGAGCTTGACCTGTCCAAGAAAAGTGGATGTTTCGACCCTACGTCAAACCAAAGAAAGCCAACATGCTCTGTACACAAGAGTACTGGACTATGGCCACGCTAGGCCACCCCCAGGTAAAGATGAACAATCAGTTACAACTCGTTCCTCCATGGGAATTGTTCATCTCTTGATGATACTGATTCTGGCTGGTGATGTTGAAGTAAATCCAGGGCCTCAGTTCCTTTGTCCTGATTTTTTGGATGAATCACTGTCACTGCTAGCTGAGCCTCCACCACCACTGCTAGCTGGGCTACCACCACTGCTAGCTGGGCTACCACCACTGCTAGCTGGGCCTCCACCACCACTGCTAGCTGGGCTACCACCACTGCTAGCCGGACTACCACCACTGCTAGCTGGGCTACCACCACTGCTAGCTGGGCCTCCACCATCACCACTGCTAGCTGGGCTCCCACCACTGCTAGCTGGGCCTTCACCACCACTACTAGCTGGGCTACCACCACTGCTAGCTGGGCAACCACTGCTAGCTGGGCCTCCACCACCACTGCTAGCTGGGCCTCCACCACCACTGCTAGCTGGGCCTCCACCACCACTGCTAGCTGGGCTACCACCACTGCTAGCTGGGTTACCACCACTGCTAGCTGGGCCTCCACCACCACTGCTAGCTGGGCTACCACCACTGGTAGCTGGGCCACCATTGCTAGCTGGGCCTCCACCACCATTGCTAGCTGGGCCTCCACCACCACTGCTAGCTGGGCTACCACCACTGCTAGCTGGGCCTCCACCACCACTGCTAGTTGGGCCTCCACCACCACTGCTAGCTGGGCCTCCACCACCACTGCAGGCTGGGCCTCCACCACCACTGCTAGCTGGGCCTCCACCACCACCTCTAGCTGGGCCTCCACCACCACTGCTAGCTGGGCTACCACCACTGCTAGCTGGGCCTCCACCACCACTGCAGGCTGGGCCTCCACCACCACCTCTAGCTGGGCCTCCACCACCACTGCTAGCTGGGCTACCACCACTACTAACCGGGCCTCCACCACATAACACACAACATGTGCTTCAACCCCAGCTCATGGCTCAGCAGCCGGGGGCTCTCCCCACCGCGGCTCACCTGGATCTCGGTCCACCAGCACTAGCGGCCTCTCTGGCGGGTGGGCACCCGCAGCCCATGGCTCAGCAGCCGGATGCCATCTCTATCTCCACCTGCTTCACCGCGACGCACCTGGACTTCAATCCACCAGCCAGTAACATACGTAAATTAAATAAAGCGACCATGAAACATCGTAAGTACAAGCTCCTCAAGACATTAAACCATTCTCGTGTTATTTGGGACTTAAAAGCCAAACCAAGGGGCCTACTTGGCGGCCACCTGAATATACGTAGTATAACACCTAAATGTGAGCAAGTGCAACACTTATTATATGAATCAAACCTAGATTTTCTATGTATCACAGAGACATGGCTTCATTCTAATTCACCAACGGCTGGGCTAAATGTGATGGGGTATAATATCTTCAGGAAAGACAGGCCCGTAGGAAGAGGTGGGGGAGTGATATTTTATGTTAAAGAACAATTAAAGTGTAGACAAATACAATGGCAATGTGTGAATAATCTTGAATGTATTGGGCTCGACATCACTATTTCCCCACAAATGTCTGTCACTATAATTGGTATATACAGACCGCCATCAGCCTCTAATGGCTTTTATGAGGAATTAAAAGATATTCTTAAAGAATGTAATTTTAAAAACGAAGTTATATTAGTGGGAGATTTTAATGTAAATTGGAATGATAAAACAAATCGTAGACGCCTTAAAGCACTAACAAGCAGCTTTGATATGGTTCAAATGATAAAAGAACCCACTAGAATAACATCTCTGTCTGAAACTTGTATAGATCTGGTCTTTAGTAACAAGCATGAAAGAATTAAAAAAATGTTTAATATGATTAGAGGTCTGTCAGACCACAACATGATCCTGTTCTCAAGAAAATTAACGAAACATAGACTTATCTCTCCCCCCAGTAATAAACTAGAACAGTTGAGAATACCAAAATGTGAAATTGAGAACCTAGAAACTGCTCTGAGTGAAATAAACTGGTCCGAGCACCTCACCTGTGAACAGGTTAACGATGAATGCAGTGTCTTTATGACAGTAATACAAACAACCATGTCCAGCTTTATGAAAAATATAAAACATAAACCGAGGAAAATAAAATCACCTCCCCTGGTTGAACAGTGCAATATGGTCATTGATGAAACAACGGGACCATGTGCTTAAGATAGCTCTTAAGACAAGATCAACACATAACAGACACTTGTTTACTTCACTCAGGAACAAGGTAACCAAAGAAATCAGGACCGCAAAGGCAAATTTCTTTATTAATGTCATCAGCAATGCAAGAGGCAATGCCAAGGAGATTTGGTCAAACATAAAGAAATTAACAGGTCATAATACTTTAAACAAAAATATCAGGGAGCTACAAATAAATGGAAACCTAGTGCATGACTCAAAAGCCATGGCAACAGCCCTGAACTCTTACTTTATTAATTCAGTAAAAAATCTTGCAAACGATCCTTGTGTACAAATCCGTCCTACAATGCCTCTTAGCACTGCTACTCCAATTTTTAATCTAAAGGAAGTCTCTCAAGCGGATGTAGATCGAGTGGTTTGTGGTTTGAAAAACTCTAAAGCCAAGGATGCATTTTATATGGACACTTTGTTTCTTAAGACACATAAACAATCACTTATTACCTCTTTGACCAGCATAATCAATAAATCTATAACCCAAGGTACATTTCCAAATTCATGGAAAACTGCAGTCATCACTCCAATTTTCAAATCAGGAGACCCTGCAATAATCAGTAACTATAGACCGATAAGCATTCTCCCTGCAGTTTCCAAAGTAGCAGAAAAACTGGTGGCAGAGCAAATCATTAATCATTTGAATGACAGTCCGTACAACCTGAATCCAATGCAGTTTGGCTTTAGAAAGTACCACTCCACTGAGACAGCCATTTGTTATTTTATGGAGAAACTGAAGTCTAAAATCGATTCTGGGGGTGTCATAGGAGCTGTTTTTCTTGATTTAAGAAAGGCATTCGATACAGTAAATCATCAGATACTTTTAACTAAGATGTCATATTTTAACTTTTCTGAAAGAGCATTGCAATGGTTTGAATCATATGTTGAGCAGCGGAAACAGTGTGTTAGAGTTCACAATACAGTATCCTCAACTTCTGAAAATAATCTGGGTGTACCTCAAGGCTCAGTCCTTGGACCAATTCTGTTTAGCTTGTACATCAATGACCTACCCAACTGCTGCCCATCAAATGTAGCTTTCCAGATGTATGCTGACAACGCAGTCGTGTATGTGCATGCAAAAACAAAATGTCAAGCCGCAAAAGATTTGTCTATAGCAATGACTAATGTGTCTAACTGGTTGAAAGATTCCCAGTTACATCTCAATGTATCAAAAACTGTTTGCATGTTTTTCTCTAAAAAAGCAAAATTCAGATTCAGATGGTGTGTTTGATGTGCTTGTCCATGGAACAAAACTTGAAGTCGTACAGGAATTTAAATATTTAGGAATTATTATTGACTCACAACTAAGCTTCAAACAGCAAGTAAAAAAAAAACTGTGAATAAAATAAAATTCAACCTGTCAAATTTTAGATACATTCGAAATAACTTAACTACTGATTCTGCAAAACTATATCTAGGTTCGATGATCATGCCACACATGACGTATTGCGTAACAACGTGGGCACGGGCATGCAAATCCACACTAAGGCCCATAGAAATAGCCTATAAGCAGGCCCTAAAAGTCCTAGACAGAAAGCCCAACTCACACCACCATTGTAAAATCCTAAAAAAATATGAATTGTTGAGTTGGGAAAATATAATAACTTATGCGGATTCTACTTTAATCTACAAGATCCTCCATGGACTAGCACCACCACCATTGAATGAGTTTGTAGAGATTAACACAAACAGGTCAACTCGAGCAGGGTCTAGAGGAGATTGTCGGGTCCCTTTTAGGAAAAGTGTGTCTGGTCAGTCAGTTTTTTCATATCAAGCATCTCACTTCTGGAATACAATACCAAGTGACATACGGGACTCACCAACACTTACTACTTTCTCAAAGTACCTAAAAACATGGCTACTGGAAACTCAAAACTGCACCCATTGAATCTTGAATTTCTAGTCTGTATTTGTCATATGTACCTGTATTCGTAATGTCTTCTGTATAGTCGTTTGTTGGGTATGTTGCTAGTGATAGACCAGTCCAGTGACCTTTGTATGCTTACATACACTTGTTATGTATGCAATTTTCTGTGTTTTTTGTGCGTACATAATTATATATCTATGTATGCTAATTTGTGTGCAATATCACCTGCACACACAAGTCTGTGTGTGCAAAATCATGTGCAATTGGGCAGTGTGCAATATGCACTTCAGCACCTTAAAACTTTAGCACTGAAGCACTTTAGCGTTTTTGCACTTTAAACACTCAATGATCACATCCTGGTCTGTCATGAGCAACAAGGCTCATTGTCTTTTTGTGTATATTTTTATGACCGGCTATGCTGGTTTATTTGTCATTATTGTTTATTTTAACCTTGTGTATCATGTGGGGACTGCGGATGGAAATTAGCATCCTTGCTAAATCCGGTGTATTTACACTGCTTCATGTGGTGTCCATTAATATGCATTGTCCCATCTAAATAAATAAATAAATAAATAAATAAATAAATAAATAAATAAATAAATAAATATTATCCAAAATGAATCGCCTTTTTGGGGGCCTTAACATACTCGAAAAACTCATGACATTTTGCACACGCATTCATTGTCTGCGAAATTTACATATTTTATTGGTGCTGCGCATGGGCACACAAAAGTGGCTCAATAGCGCCACCTTGTTTTTTAAAACGATGAGCCCCTCGATATTCTTCCACCTACAGACATGAACTTTGTGTGACTGATGTATCATCCTCAGACCTACAAAAAAGTCTCATGGACTCCTGCTCTAACTTCCACAGGAAGTCCACTATTTTTAATGGAACATGCAGTTTTTCCAGTATTTTACTGCCGTCACGCCAGCACTCTCTTCTCAAACGACTGTCACGCCAGCCCTCTTTGAAATATTTGTGCCGTTTTGCTGTTGAAATTACAGTAATCGCTATAAATAGCGTAAAAATCCACTATAGACCTTTTCGGGCCAGCCCCCCGGAAGTACCCCGTCCGCCATTGCTGGGTAGTGCTACAGAGCGACACTTTCACCGGCTCGCAGATTAACCAGTGTTTTTCTCTTTCTACAAATATATATTTTTATAATGTCGAGTCGGTTGAGTGAGAATACATGTTCCGTCATAAACTGTGCCAACAATGGCGTGAAAATTCAACAATGGAGGAAGAAAGTATGTGAAATACACAAGCCTTTACTGCACTAAGACTGCCTTGTTTGCAGAACAAGAAGTTAGGAAGACGTGGGTGAAAAATATCAACAGAAAGGACTTTGTTCCAAATGAATACAGCCGGGTGAGTTTTCAGTCCCGGACGATTCTGGCCGAAAGAACAGCAGTATGAGGCTACTGTAGCCCTCGGCACTAGCACAAGCCTATAAATCAATGAATGAATGAATGAATGAATGACTTAGGAGAATGATAAAATAAATTAAATATAACATTAACACATAGCCTAATTTACCGCTAGCGTTAACGTTACAGTAGCATAATCTTTATGGCTTGTTGACGTTAGTTATAGCCAGCGTTGCAGCGTTCCACAGTTTTTAGTGTTTGATTATGGGAATAGATCATGCTATTTCCATAACCAATCATTAAAAACAGCAATAAACTACCTTCATCTGTAACTGGAGGCCACTGCCTAACATCATCAATCCAAGACATGTCTGCGTTATCCGTAACAGATGCTCCACGCTGCTGTGTTTGGGTTAGTTCAGTTTAGTTAGGTTAGTTAGTTAGTTAGTTCAGGTTAGTTCACCTGTCCACGACACAGTGATCAAACAACAGAGTGTGTTCAGTGAGAGGCTTCTTCAGGTCCGTTGCAAGACGGAAAGATACAGAAGATCATTCCTGCCAGCAGCCATCAGCCTCCACAACAAGACTTAACACCTGTTATTATATTATTATTATTAATGCTGTCTGTTGTTTATAAAAAAAAAAGAGAGCCCTTACTACATTGAATTTCCCTTTATGCAATAAATAAAGTATTTTTCATTTTATTTCATTTCATTTCATTAGTTGGTGGAGCACCGCACAGTCCAGTTATGGCGGGGCCACTAGGAGGTGCATGTCCACAATTTCTAAGTCGAAAAGGTCTAAACTAAGACTACTTGACGAGGTTAAAAAATAAAATATCCTAGTTTCCACAGACTCATTCCACTTCAGACCAATAGTAGTGTGTATATAGCTTATGTTTAACAATTTAATTTTTTTTAGAATTTTTTTTGAGAGCTATATATACATTTTATATTATTTTTTGACTTTTTTTTTTTTTTTTTACAAGTACTTCTCCAAGCCCTGTTGAAATTATTATTTGTCCAACCTGTGCTGGTGTAACGGCTGAATTTCCCCGGTGACGGATTAATAAAATACTATTCTATTCTATCCCATCTGGGAATGTCACTTAACAAATTTCAGCCCAATCTGATGTGGTATTTCAAAATAAAGTGACATCAAAATCATGTATAAAACTTGTATTAAACTTGTTGAGTGACATTCCCAGAAATGTCTGAAACATCTGAAACATCAGAAACATCTCCGAAATATCTCCAAGATTAGGAGCATCCTCTCCCAGGGTGATGCTGAAAAATTAATCCACGCGTTTGTCAGTTCTAGACTGGATTATTGTAATGCATTGATAGCAGGATGTCCGAAAAGCTCGCTGAATGGCCTTCAATTGATCCAGAACGCAGCAGCGAGGGTGCTGACAGGAATCCGTTAGCGAGATCACATCTCTCCCAAGTTAGCCTCCCTCCATTGGCTTCCCGTGACATTTCGAATTAAGTTTAAAATTCTGCTTCTCGCATATAAGGCCCTTAATGGCCTAGCTCCACGTTATCTACCAGACCTGATAGCACGTTATGCTCCTAATAGAGCTCTCTGCTCTCAGAGTGCAGGATTACTCCTCGTTCCTAGAATATCTAAAAGTAGATTTGGAGGACGGGCCTTCTGCTACCAGGCTCCTTTATTATGGAACCAGCTACCAGTTTGGGTTCAGGGGTGCTGACACCATCTCCATCTTTAAAACTAAACTGAAAACATTTTGTTCAGTAAAGCCTACAGTTAGTCTAAACTATGGTGTGTAGGGGCTAATAGTTATAGCCATAGTTGTAGTTGCTCAGACTAGAGTAGCTCGTCTTAATCACAGCTTCATCATAGTTATGCTGCTATAGGCCTACGCTGCAGGGGTTTTTAACTTGCCATTAACCTTGTTTAGGATTCAATATTATATTTTTAGTTAATGATATTTGCTCAGGGGTCAAGCTCTGGGTCTCTGTGAAGTGCCTAGAAACAATTGACATTGTAACAGACGCTATACAAATGAAATTGAATTGAATTGAATTGAATAGTAGACACCTTAATAAGAAAAAAACTTTGCTGTAAAGAACTGATCATCTGTGTTGTGATCCAAAAGAGCTTTCTCCCAACTTCATAATCTCTTGAAACTTTAGCCCTTGCTGTGAATTTCTTTCCTCAAATGACAATAGTACACCTCTGTGACTGGCCCCAAAACTGCATTTTGGGGCCTTATTATATCATGCTGATTCATAAGTCCGTGACTTTTCCTCTAGATTCTGGTCTGTTGAGGGCCATCGCTCTGATTATCAAATTTGGCTCCATCAAGTCGCTTAAGTTTTGATACGTAGGCATCTGAAGAACTTATCTCAAGGTCCTGATGTGTTTCATGTGATGGTTTTAAAATGGCTGTTTCTAACTGACCATTTGTCATTTCCGAGCATCCTACGTTCTGTGGTGTGAGTCAATGACCTCTCTGATCTTGTACACAACCTGGAGATTAAATCCACTTTGCACCTCTGTTGTAGTCAGTGTAATCGTTAACTGCCGATTGATTGTCTCACTAGAACACTGTATATATTACTGCTAAAGTAAGATATACTAAATTCTTACATATCAGTGACTCAGCAACATTATCTATATTTTGTGAGTGGGTTGCCTTCCAACCAGAGGACCGCCAGTTCAATTCCCAGCCCCAGGTGTTTGTGGGCAGGACACTGAACCCCCACATTACGTTGTACCAGCCGCCCTAAACGAGGATGTTTGCATCAGAAAAGGCATCTGACATAAAACATATGTAAAACACGATGATTCGCTGTGGCGACCCAGACGAAGAAAGAAGCTGAAAGGGCAAAACCAAACCTTTAGATTCGCTAATCTGGCCTGTTTTCTTTTTAAAGTGTAACGTGGATCATTTTCAACAGTTTGAACTCCCATCATGCTGGAGTTCTTAAAAATCGGGTGACAGGTATTTGACCATTCTGATTGGATAATGACTGAAGTGAGATGGATTTGTGAGCTTCCCAATGATTTGATTGGCTGACATGATTCCATAGAGGTGTCAATCATCCTTATCTGTCAAGCTCTTCCTGAGATATGGACTCAGCTCAGCAACTGGTCCACATGGTGGCATCAGCTGATACAAACAAACCCACAACAGTTCTGTTAGAAAGGACTTCATACTTTTAGTGACATAGATATCAAAGAAAACCAGTTTAATAGTTCAATATCTGAAAAACCTCAATTACACACTTATTAACCTCTGTAATACATCAGGAAAAATGAGAAGAAGGGACTGTTTTTGGAGTGTTTAGGTTCATGAATACAACAATGTGCTGATTTATCTCATTTCTAGTCCAGGAACCACTTTTACAATGCAAGAAGCTTTCTTTCACTGCCACTCACACATCAATTAGATCTTTGTATTTATTAATTATCCCTTCAATTACTCCTATTATTCCTATAATTATTCCTATAAATTGAATATCATTATGGTTGATCTCCATGAAGCCTCAGCAGGTTTTAGTCTTACTGGTTAACATGTTTCTCTCAGAAAGAGAGATGCACTCTGGCCTGGTAATACCTCTATTTAGTAAAGGAGCTGCCTCAGAAAGAAGCCTTGTGAGAAAGTAACTTTGTGGTTCTGGGTGATTTCTGTCGTTCCTGATGCTGAGACGTCCATGTTATTAACGTGAAATGAATGTGACGTTACAGTGTGTCAGCCTGCTGACAGAGTGTCCTGTTTTCCAGCTTGGCAAAGGTCCAGAAGAAGTGATGAGGAGGACTCCAGCTGTGACCGTTCAGTCTTCTCTGACTCTGAACATCTGAAGTTATTTAGTTGACTGGACTGTCAACCAGAGGGCTTTTTAACTTTATTTTGAATGTTTTCGCTCCTCCTGGAGATCCACGGTGGCTTTGATTCAGTCATTAGTGAGGAACAAAGCAAAACAGGAAGTAAAAGCATGACTGTTATTTAGATGTTATATGGCTGGTGCTGTCAGCTGAGCGCTGTGAGCAGCTCTGAGTCGGCCTTGAAGAGTCTGAATGGACCTTCTGGTGAGAACAGCTGTCAACGCCATGCTGACCTGTGGCTGGGAGCAGCTCCAGGTGAGCCACCTTCTTCTCTGAACCAATCCAGACCAACCCAGCAGGGTCTGGGTCCACACCTGGCATCAGCTTCTCTGCCTAAGCCACCCAGCTGGGCCAAAGATAGACAGTGATGGGTGGCTGCAGTCGGTCAGACAGTCACTACTGAACCATCTGAACCAGTACTGATTCATCAGGATGAACGTAGGATAGAGATAGTTAGCATTACAGGTAAACATGAGGTAAGCCAAGCCAAAGCAGGTAGCTTGTGTTACTGACGTAAGGTAGACATGTTCCAGCCAACTTCAGGCTTTGCTGTTCCATCCATTTTTGGATAAACTGGGGTCAGTTTGTGTCAACATGGCATTACTCTGCTCGCTTCCATTCGTTCTCTTTGATGCTTTCCTCCGAGGGAGCTGTAAGCTCCATCAGAAACACCTGCACTTATGACTGTTGTTGCAATGTGTTCTGGGAACTTAAGCTGACGAGAACAACAGCCCAACAGGCCACTACCCATCAGTGGTAGCTATTTCAACTACCGTCAGGAACCTCTCCCTGGATGCAGTGGACGCACTGGGAGGTTGGTTGTAAGAGAGCTGGCAGGCAGAACTCCATGTATGGTGAAAGCATGGCCAATCACTCACTGATGCATTTAAGTCATATTATTAACCATCATTAATGTTAAGAACATGAAGCTGACGTGGTTGATCAACACAGCGCGTACCTACGGTGGATGTTCACAGAGACTGCCCCTAGTGGTCATTAGAGGATAAATCAACCAATCAATCTTTATTTGTAGAGCGCTTTTCATGCAAGGACATGCAACACAAAGTGTTTTATAGAATTAAAAACAATTATCACAAAAAAGAATTTATGAAGAAAGCCCCTCCCTCCCACGCTCCATAGTAGACACACACACACACACACACACACACAATAGGGAGACGTGGCACTAAGGATCAAGGAAACGCCACCTTTGGGGCCGTGCACACTGGGAGGAGCCACAGGCCTTATCAGGGTAACCAGCAACTTCCCCCCCCTGACTTTAACAGACAGGCAGACCCCCAGATCAAGAGGAGGAACCCCCAGCCAGCCAGGCCAGAGGGACCCAAGGACAGCACCCCAGTCACCTGACACAGCTACCCAGTGTGGAGGACCCCCCTGAGGAAACACTGGAGCTAAAAGATAACGACTAAAAGCATAAAATAGCAAGATAAAAGCAGCAAGATTAGCATCATCTTAAAAAGCAAGTTAAAAGCTGCAACATAACACAGGATAGCAGCAGATAAAAACATAAGAAGAGTTATGGGTGAAACTTTTAACACAAATCTGACAAGAGTATGGCTTTTCTCCTGTGTGGATTCTGGTGTGGACCAACAATTTAGTACTTTTGCTGAACATCTTACCACATATTTTACATGAGTAAGGCCTCTCTTCCGTGTGAGCTTTGATGTGGACTGACAAGTTACCACTTTTACTGAAGCCTTCACCACATATTTTACATGAATACGGCCTCTCTCCTATGTGAGTTCTCATGTGGACCGTCAACCTAGAGTTATGTCTGAACCTTCTACCACAAATCTTACATTGATACCACCCGTCATCTGTGTGGATTGTTTTATGTCTCTTCAGGCGACTCTCATTTTGAGACAATTCCCCATAAACGTCACAGTTTAGAGGTTGTTCTGTGTCAGAACTACGATGACTCTCTGACATGGGAGAGTTGTCCACATTAGTACTGTTACGTCTCTTTGGTTCTGAGTCTTCATGGTCTGTTTCTTCCTGGTCCTGGTTCTCAGCTACCAGACAGTTCTGATGGAGGAGCTGGTCCATCTCTGGTTCTGGTTCATCAGAAGTTGGAGTCACCATGATGATCTCAGCCTCCTGCTTCAGTACCAGCTGCTCTTCCTCCAGTTCCTCTTTTATCTGTGGAGGTTCTGGTTCCTCCTTGTCCAAACTGGAGTTCCTCTCCTGGTTAAAGAGCTGATGGTCAGGACCATTATCCTCCTCTTTACAGATAACATGTTGTTGGAGGTCTGGAGGGACAAATGGACATGAGAAGAAGTTTATTCATGAGTTTAGTAGAACATTCTGATCTGAGAAACCATGAAACGTTAGCACGTTAACCTGGGCAGAGACCAGAGCAGCCAGCACATCAGGCTGGAGACATGTTAACGTTATTTCAGGTTAACGTTAACAGTTAACCTGGGCAGAGACCAGAGCAGCCAGCACATCAGGCTAGAGACACGTTAACGTTATTTCAGGTTAACGTTATTTCAGGTTAATGTTATTTCAGGTTAAAGTTAACAGTTAACCTGAGTGTTATATATCCACCTTAACTGATGTTAATAATGAGGAGACAGACAGGAGTGTGGTTACGTTCATATACTGCCAAAACTGGACTCAACAGTATACAGGAAATCAGCCCCGAGATCAATGGGGGGGGGGGGTTACGGTAGCCTCCTAGGGCCAAACATAATAACATGAGTCCCAGGCTCAATACCCAACATTTCCTCCCCCCTTATTCTGTAAGACTAACCCCAGAGTTTACACAAGATAACATAACCTGAATGTAAAACATAGTAACTAATCAAACGTTAATAAAAGGATATGGTATCTCTGCGGCAAGGATTAAACTACAAGTCCAGACGGTCAGGAGGCCGTCGCTCGCGCATGGGGTACCGGCGAGGGTGGTGATTCACTGGAGATGACGGCGGCGGTGCCACCGGCACCGCTGTCGACGGAGGTTGAGGGGCCTGGTCTGTCACGTCGTCCTCCTGAAGCGTGGCCGACCGGTTGTCGGAGGCAGCCAGGTCCTCCACGGTGTCTGCCTAGCCTGTGATGTCTAGTGCTGGAGACCACATTGGCTCTGAGCCAGGGCCCCTGCTGGCCAACAGTTGGTCAGTGTGACGATGCCACACTGTATCTTTGTTGGTGCGTACTTGGTATGATAGCGGACCAGTGATGGCAACTATCTGTGCCGGCACCCACTTGGAACCCCCCCAGGTAATTATGGGCTAGGACATGGTCTCCTAAGTGAAAAGACCGTGACGTGACTGACCTACGTTGGCTCTGTTCTTGCTGACTGCTCTGAACAATTTGGCTCCTCGACGGGGGACGTATGCAGTCCAGTTGGGTGCGCAGCGCTCTTCTCAGGAGGAGCTCCGCAGGCGACACCTTAGTGGTGCTATGAGGCATGTTTCGGTAAGTCAACAGGAAACTGTGCAGTCGCTGATAAAGGGAGCCTTGGGCTATTGATGCCTTTAGACTGTGCTTTAAGGTTTGCACAAATCTCTCAGCCAGACCATTGGTGGACAGGTGGTAAGGTGCTGACTTAATGTGTTGAATTCCATTCATTTTGAGGAAAGACTCCATCTCTTCAGAGACAAACTGGGGTCCGTTGTCACTCACCAGCTGTTCCGGTATTCCATAACGGCTGAACATTTCCTCCAGTCGCTCAATGGTTTTGGTAGTTGTAGATCTCAGGATGGCCACATCTGGCCATTTGCTGTGCGCATCCACCACCACCAGAAACATTCTGTCTTTGAACGGTCCCGCAAAGTCAATATGTATGCGCTGCCATGGCTCCGCAGGCCATTCCCAGGGGTTGTACTCCAGCTGGTTGTGGTGTGTTTCGTCCAGGCAATCGCCCGCCTTCTCCTTGATGTGCTTGTCTAACCCCGGTCACCAGAAGTAACTGCGGGCCAACTCCTTAATGTGCACTATGCCACAGTGCCCAACATGGAGCTGTTTTAGCATGGGGCTTTGCAGAGAAGGGGGTATGATTACTCTTCTGCCCCACAGCAGACACCCTGACTGTACTGAGAGTTCTTGTTGTCTGACCAAATAGTGTTTGGCGTCCAGTGAGTTCGGAATTTTTCTGCCTTTTATGATGGCATCCATTACGGCAGATAACACCGGGTCGTTCCGTGTGGCATGCCTCACTTGGTTTTGCGGTGATGGGGGTGTCACTCACTTGCTGGAAGTAGAAGATGTCAGTTTGTCGGGTCATTGGCCTCGCTACGGGGAGCGGTAGGCGGAAGAGGCCATCCGCGTTACCATGTAGTTCTGATCGGCGGTACTTGATGTCGTAGTTATGGCCTGACAGCAACAGGGCCCATCTCTGCATTCTGCTTGCGGCCAGCGGTGGAATGCCAGTGTGTGGTCCCAGTAAGGCTGTTAGCGGTTTATGGTCGGTCAGAAGCGTGAATCTCCTTCCAAACAGATACTGATGGAATTTTCTAATTCCGAACACGATGCTCAGAGCCTCCCGCTTGATCTGCGCGTAGTTACATTCAGCTTTGTTGAGCGTCTTTGAGGCAAAAGCGATGGGTTTTTCTGTGCCGTCCAACATGATGTGTGACACAACCACGCCAACCCCATAGCGTCACAAGCTAACTGAAGTGGCAGTGCCGGATCAAAGTGGGTCAGTACATTAGAGTTCAGAAGGGCTTTTTTGGAGCTGGCAAAAGCCATTTGACAAGTCTCTGACCACTCCCATTTCTTTCCCTGCCTCAGCAGTTCATGGAGTGGTTTCAATAAGGTGTAGAGATTCGGCATGAATCTGCCGTAATAGTTCAGGAGCCCCAAGTATGAGCGTAACTGGGTGACATTTTGTGGTGCTAGGGCTTCCAAGATGGCCTTAGTCTTGGAAGGGGCCTTATGTAGACCCTTGCCATCGATCACGTGGCCTAGGTATTCGATGGAGGACTGGAAAAACTCACATTTTTCTTTGCGTACTTTCAGTCCGTATTCCCTCAGCCTCTGTAGTGTCAAGTCCAAGTTGTGGAGGTGGTCAGCATTGTCCTTCCCCGTTATGAGGATATCATCCAAGTAGCACTGTACCCCTGGTAGGCCCCCCAGAATCTGATCCATGGCCTTTTGGAAGAGTGCAGGGGCCGACGTGATTCCAAAAGCCAAGTGGCAGTACCAAAAAAGGCCCTTATGTGTGCTGACGGTCAGTAGCTCTTTGGACTCGGGGTCCACTGACATCTGCAGGTAGGCCTGGTTCAAGTCGATTTTGCTAAATTGTTTGCCGTTTGCTAGACCCGTGAACAGGTCTTCTATGAGGGGCAGCGGGTGGTGTTCATTTTGCAAGGCAGGGTTTACAGTCACTTTGAAATCGCCGCATATTCATAGACTTCCATTTTTCTGAAGGACGGGCACGATTGGTGTAGCCCAGTCACTGACAGGCACTGGTTCAAGCACCCCACTACTAACCAGATTGTCCAGCTCCTTTTCAACTTTTGGTCGCAGTGAGTATGGGACCGGCCTCACTTTAATGAATCAGGGGTTGGTCCCTGGTTTCAGGGTCAGCTTTGCAGTGTGTTAGATCCCCCAGGTGTGGTTCAGTCTCTGACTAGCAGAGTCTGTCACCGGGACCAGCTCTCCGTCTCTTCAGGTAAGAAGTTGCGGTCTAGGAGGGGTTCCTCGCTAGATTTCCTCAACTTATTTAAGCTGGTGTCGAGGAGATACGCCTAGCTCTCACTGCCTACTTACAGACGTCTACCCCGCTTACCCCAATAACTGACATAAGAGGAATAGCCGGGTGGCTCGAAGTCCAGCTATCGGTCACGTCTGTTAACTGCAGCTCTCCTCTTAAGATCTGGGCTCTTGTTACCGGCTAGGATGAATTTTGTGGCTTGGACAGCAAGCCTCAGGGATAGGTGAAAATATATGGCTAGAATAACCAATAAGAACCTGTGTGTTAGTGCAGAGGCATAACCAAGTCTTCAAAATTCTGGATACAGATGTAATGTCCACCACGACGTCTTATGATAATTTTATATTTATTAAAGCAGATTTAGCAAGGTTAAGCAGCAGCATTCATTGGTTATACAAATTGATTCTACTTGGAAAAGGGAAAAATTGAGCTGTAGCTTACAAATCAGTTCATCTGGTTGGTCCAAGGACAGGCTGGGAGACACGCATGTGGCCACTCTGCGTTTCAAGGCCGCTGTGGCAGGGTGGAGAGAGAGAGCGCCTGGTCAGGCCCCCGGGGAACCCTGGTTGCCCCCCCCCCTCCTCCTTACTAGCGGTGAGCTAGGCTAACCAAAAAAGGCTCCAACTATTTCTTCAAGAATTGGGAAAAATTTGTCGATCCTGTTCCAAGCGTCTTTCTGTCTTCTTTCCTTGAAGAAATTCCTTCCAGTTAATCCTCCGGATGGGGGTCGCTCGTCCAGGTCCCAGCTGGTCCTTCTTCTTCTGAAGTCGCTCCAGGAATCCACCCAGAGTCCCTCTGTCTTCTCTTTTTATGCGCGCTCTCTCTCTCTCCTTGCTCGGCCTGCACCAGCCTTCATTTGATTGGTTACCCAAAATTACAGAGGTGTACATAATTATACATAACCCTCCTTGTTTTGGCTTCTCCCTCATACATTATTCATACACAGTGTCACACAGCCATTTCATAGGTCAGAGATATGAGAAGAGGCGCTCACATAATTATCCTATCATCACGACATCACAAAACCCTCACAAGGTTACATTGTTTGTCTGGGGCAAATACTCATTAAGCTAAAGCTAATCAGCTGAAGCTAACCCTTATTCAATGATTTATACCCCATGTCTGTCTTACAATGTCCTTAATTGAGCCATTGCTGGATTGATTAGTTTAACCACAGAATATGCGCTCATTCACCATTTTTCTGCACAAAGCCCACAGTCACTGCTGGTTTCGTAAGGTCAGCTTGCCCCGCTACTTTCTGCACCTGGCCGATCCAATGCCAACCACGGTTACACTGGTGTGTATTGCAGAGGAAATTCACTGTTTACAAACAGCAGACTGCTTTTCGCCATTGTTGTGTCTTGGTAGCCCGGAGCTGGCAGAATTATTTTGAAACTTGCCTTTGTTGACATTCCGAAGAGGAACATCGCGCTTCGCTCTGTCTGTGTCTGTCTACTGTCTTGACCCAACAAAAATAAGTTTTTTTTTTACATACAAACTAACATAGATCCATTACAAAATTACTAATACATCTTGTTTCTGATCATTGACTAGAATCACACACACATTTCATACATTTCATTGATTAGGGATTGATTACAAATCACATAAAAACCGATATAATAACTTATTCAGTTTTCATCCATCTCTACTCCTGTTTGATAAACATAGCCGTTGTTTTCATTCCATTGCGGCACACAGTGACCCTCGGCCGCTCAGCTCAGCAGTACTGATGCATAGTGTCTTGACCCAACGAGAATACATCTTGTTTCTGAATCACACATTTCATTGATTATTGATTAGAAGCTGAGTTGATTCCAATGTTTTCTCAGGGTCACTTGACAAGTGATACCCTTCATGTGTCCTAGTCCTTCTGTGAAGAGTTCGCCATGTTTCTTTAATATAGCTTCCAGAGTTGTCTCTCCTTGGATCAACATGCGGACAGTAGGCCAGTCAATCTGCACTTTATCCATCCATGCGCGGCCTAGCAGGGACGGGTAATTGCCACGAACAATGTATAAGGGCAGCTTTACACATTGTTCATTTAGCTCCACCTTGACTTTTACCAGGCCTTTGACAGCCACTTTCTCCCCTGTGTATGTCTTCAGCACCACCCGTGCTGGTTGGATTGGTAGGTGGTGTAAGTGTTCTTGATACACTGTCTCTGAAACCAGTGACACTGCTGCCCCAGTGTCAATTTCCATCCGCACTGGTTTACCCTCCAGCATGGGGTCGTCCAGTAGCTGTCAGACCCTCCAGCCAGCGAAAGAATGTAAAGGGGCAACTCGTCATCAGTGGATTCACTGGCACTATTTTCTTTTTCCATCACGTGCACCATTTTCTTATGTGCTGCAGCTTTCTTGTGTTTATTAGTGTTTTTCTGCATTGACTGAGTTCCCTTTTGCTTACCACGACAGGCCTTTTCAATGTGACCCTTTTTTCCACAAGCGTGGCACTCCAGTTCTTTACACCAGCACTCTGCTGCCAGATGGCCTTGTTGGCCACAGCGATAACACGGCCTCGTAGCTGAGCTGTCCTCACTACTGGCTATTTTCAGCACCTTAGCTGTGGCTGCACTCAGCTGTTGTGCCTCTTTTGCAGCCATTTCCATTGACACGCTGATTTCAATTGCTCTGGTCAGAGTTAATTTGTCCTCAGTTAGCAGTTTTCTCTGAGCGGCCTCACTGTGCAGTCCACAGACCAGCCGGTCACGAATTGCATCATTAAGCGAGTCCTCTTTAAATTCACAGTGCTCCGCTAACTTCCTGAGCGCAGCAACAAACATAGTCAGAGTCTCTCCCTCCTCCTGATTACGTTTATAAAATCTGAACAGTTCAGCAATCATCAAGGGCTTAGGTGAAAAATGTTCACTTAGAGTTTTAACATGTGAACTCTCCTGGCTTCTTGGGCTGTGCCAGTGCTCGGAACAGATTAAATGTCTTTGCGCCCATCACGGTTAAGAACGTGGCTACCTTTTTCTCCGCGCTGATACCGTTGGCCAAGACGAAGAATTCAAAGCGCTCCGTATACGCGCTCCATTGTTCCACTGTGTCGTCAAACGGGCCGATGTTCCCCAATACCACCATCACAGGAATTGCATGCGCTGTCTTACGTTCATCTTTCAGGTGGCAGTCACTCCCGATGAACCTTCTCGGTCGATGTTGGTTCCAGGCAGGACCAGCAGTGCAAAGCTTTTGGCGTTACCTCCCGCGCCGTTGTTGGACGAGGGACCGTTTGGTCGGCAGCAATAATCCACTTCGCGAGTAACAACCAAAACGTCTATTAATAAAAACGAACACTCTGACTTCTGCACATGAGCTCAGACGAATCCTCGTCGACCGGTTGTTATATATCCACCTTAACTGATGTTAATAATGAGGAGACAGACAGGAGTGTGGTTACCTTTGTTTTCTGCCAAAACTGGACTGAACAGTATACAGGTAATCAGCCCCGAGATCATCGGGGTCGGGGGGGGGGGGGGGGGGGGGGGTTACAGTAGCCTCCTAGGGCCAAACATAATAACATGAGTCCCAGGCTCAATACCCAGCATTGAGCAGAGACCAGAGCAGCCAGCACATCAGGCTGGAGACACGTTAACGTTATTTCAGGTTAACGTTAACGGTTAACCTGAGCAGAGACCAGAGCAGCCAGCACATCAGGCTGGAAACAAGTTAATGTTATTTCAGGTTAACGTTATTTCAGGTTAACGTTAACAGTTAACCTGAGCAGAGATCAGAGCAGCCAGCACATCAGGCTGGAGACACGTTAACGTTATTTCAGGTTAAGGTTATTTCAGGTTAACGTTAACAGTTAACCTGAGCAGAGATCAGAGCAGCCAGCAGATCAGGCTGGAGACACATTAATGTTATTTCAGGTTAAGGTTATTTCAGGTTAACAGTTAACCTGAGCAGAGACCAGAGCAGCCAGCTGACGGGTATTGGCGGGCTAAGCGGAACACATCCTTCGGCGGTTGCTGAGGCAAAAACTCGGATGTGGGAGGAGTTTGGAGAGGCCATGGAGAACGACTTCCGAACAGCTTCGAAGAGATTCTAGTCCACCATCCGGCATCTCAGGAGGGGGAAACAGTTCTCCATTAACACTGTATACAGTGGGAATGGGAAGCTGTTGACCTCGACTCGGGACGTTGTGGATCGGTGGGGGGAATACTTCGAAGACCTCCTCAATCCCGCCGACACGTCTTCCAATGAGGAAGCAGAGTCTGGGGACTCAGGGGCGGACTCTCCTATCTCTGGGGCTGAGGATGCCGAGGTGGTTAAAAAGCTCCTCGGTGGCAGGGCCCCGGGTGCGGATAAGAGCCGCCCTGAGTTCCTCAAGGCTCTGGATGCTGAGGGGCTGTCTTGGTTGACACGCCTCTGCCGCATCGCGTGGACGTCGGGGACAGTACCGCTGGACTGGCAGACTGGGGTGGTGGTCCCCCTCTTTAACCTGTTAACGTTCCGACGGCCCGCCCGCAGGCTGTCAGTCCGAATTTCTGTAGTTTCCGAAACTAAACTGTAATTTACACAGCTCAAATGTTACGTGCGGCACTCATGCGACATATCTTTGGAAAGCTAAGATTCTTGTGATTCAATCAATGTAAACCATTTCAGGATATAATCATAACAGCAGGTACAATCAACGCCTTTGTCACACCACAAACAAACAAACAAGGAGTTACGAAATCAACGCAACTCACCTTATGAGCGTTGTAAAAGTCGTCCGATCAAAAATATTCCCACAAAAATGGTCTGGTTAAACTCACAAAGGTCCAGTCGATCCAATCCAGTAAAGTATTTAGTCCAAAATGCATTATTATACCAGAAAATATCCACAAAAACGCCACTGGTAGCTGGTAGGTGTTCAATAACTTCCACGTATTCTTCGTCATAAAACGCTTTATTCTGTGCTGACATACGTGTCTGAGGTCTCAAAATGGAGGGGGTCAACGTTAACAGGTTAACGTTATTTCAGGTTAACTTTAACAGTTAACCTGAGCAGAGAGAGCAGCCAGACAGCGGAATATTCTGAAATAGATATAATATCTTAGGGAGTGTATTCATTTTTTTTAATGTTAATTCTACCAATGAAGGATAAGGGCAGGGAAATCCATCTATTAATTGACTTTGTTATTTCCTCAGTCATTGGATTATAATTAGATTTAACAATTAGAGCTAATTTGGACCTATTTTATATCCCCAAATATGTAAATTGATCTACCACTTTAAACTGCGAAGTTTCCCTTTGTGGATTTTCTTTCTCTCTCTCATCAAGTAATATCCTGAGATGCCACCAAATGTTTTTATTATCCCCATCAACACAGGAATGGTTCTACTAAGGTGTGAGATGAAAAGAATAATGTCATCTGCATATAACGCTAATTTATGTTCTGTATAACCTATTGTTATTCCAGCTATTCCAGTGTGAGTACATAAAGCTATTGCTAATGGCTCAATCGCTAGAGTGAATAATAGCGAGGATGGGGCAGAATCCTCTTTTAATTGTGATTGGCTCTGATACATTTTTGTTTGTTAATATTTCTGCTGTAGGATTTAAGTACAGCAGCTTAACCCATTTAAAAAGGTATTGCCACATCCACATCTTTCTAAGATGTTAAAGAGATAAGGCCACTCCACCTTATCAAAAGCTTTCTCAGATAAAGATAGGAGGGCCTTATCGGAGGGGTCTTTTAAGCCTTGAAAAACATTAAGGACCCTTCTAACGTTATGAAATCCTTGGCGTCCTTGAATGAAACTGTTTTGATCTCTATGTATTATACTAGGTAATACTTCTTGGAGCCTTTTTGCTAAAACTTTGCACAAAATTTTAAGATCGGAGTTTAATAAGCTTATAGGTCTCATATTTTCACATCTGTTACTAGGCTTTCCTGGTTTTGGCAGCAGTGTTATTACAGCGCCGCTCATTGATTTTGGTAAGCTACCACTTTGGAATGCTTCCAAAAATACTTTTAGTAATGGTTTCAGTAATTTGGACTTAAATTTTTTATACAGATCAATTGGTAATCCATCCGGGCCTGCACTTCTGCCCGTCCTTATGCCATCAATAGCCGTGCCTATTTCCTCCTCTATTAGGTCTGCCTCCAGCACTTCTACAAGTTCTGCAGAGATAGTTGAAAATTTCAATTTATCCAAGAATTAATTTTGGGACTGTGGGTCATGTTCTACCTGAGATTTGTATAAATTCTCATAATATTTTCTAAAAATGCTTATTTATTTCAATAGGGTGTACTATTGTATCGCTGTTTTATTTGCCAGGCCAGCAGTTTACCGGGCTTTTCCCCTCATTCATAGAACGTTTGATTAAGCCTAAGCATGTCTGAGGCTGCCCTATCTGCAGATAGTTTATTATACTCCGCTCTTAAGAGCTATAACTCTTTTTCTATTTCTATTTTTAAAAATCTGATCTTGATGAAGTTGTATTTTAGATTCTAATTGTTGTCTCTTTTGTTGTGATTTTCTAGTTTTGGATGAGGTATAACTAATTATGTGTCCCCTTAATAAGGCTTTAAAAGCAACCCACTTAATACTCGCTGTTGTTTCATTTGTGTTATCTTTAAAATAATTATCTATCTCATTCCCAACATATTTAATAACATTTTCATCAAGTAACCACTTCTTATTCAGACTCCATCTAGTTGGATCCTGTGGGAATTATAATTGTGCTTGTATATTTAGACACAATATATTAAGAGTAAAATTAAAGTTGTTAAAAGATCTGCATCTGCAGGTCAAGGGCTGAGCTAGAGTCATAAAGTTGCAGGCAATAAAAAGACAACTGGGCTGTGTGGGGGTGATGTGTTCTTGTCGGGGGAAGGAACTGTTCCGGGGGACAACGGGGGAGTTTGCCTTTAACTAACAGAATGTTTAACGCCCCAAGGAGTCAATAAAAACCAGCCTGTGAGCCTGTGAAAAACCAGCCTGCAGAGTCAGAAATCAGCCGGACGACCAAGGGGACAGACCGGTGTCTGTCAGCTGATTTCTCTCTTTGCAAAGGTGAATCTTAAAAGTGTCATGACTATTATTGAATTCAAATTAATCTCACTTTGAGTCCACAGATCAGTAGTCCGGGGAAGGTCAGGTTGACCACAACAAACTGGGGGCGTCGTCCGGGATTGCGAAATTACTGCTGATCGGGACAACGATTGAACATGAGGAGCAGGTACGAATGGACGAAGGACACGGGCCGGCCAAAATAAGGTAAGCAGAACCTGTTTCATCGAATCTGCATTGGCTACTGCTAAAATTACTCGTGTCCTAAGTCTGAGTAGTATCTGGTCCGTAAAATAATGAGATTATAAGGGAAGAAATAAGGTATAAAGATTAAGAAGAGAAACTCGAGATACCAGAGAAGGTTGAGAGTAATAAGGGAAAAAGGGACTCCTAGAGTTTGGCAACTCCACCAGTGCTCTGACGAGGGGCTGGGTTAGAGGCCCTGGGACTTGAGGACCCCTTAATTCTACTAAATTTAGGACATGACCAGGCAAAACACAAGGTGTGAATGTTAGATGACTTGAAACTGAAACAGCAATAGCACTTTTTAGGTTGTTGTTGGAGTAAGTGGATGGAAATCCAAATTACAGATATATAAAGTTTTGGTGTCGTGGTGAAGAATTAATTCTGAACCACATGGATTGAGAACTCGGAACAATAGCGTGTCATATCTCTCAGTTGGCCAGAACTTAGGATAGAATGCTTAGAGTTAAAAGAAATAAATAATAACTGTGAGTTATCTCTTTTTGGACCCTGGAGATAACAAGACCAGAGATTAGAAGTCCTGTGAGTCAAAAGCATGTCCCTAGAGAGAAATAGAAGAAAAGGAAAAGGAAAACACACACACACACCCGGGGTATGAATGCATGTGTAAATGTGTATGATTGTCAGGTGGAAGTGTGTTTGACGCAGCAGCAACTGTGGATACCTGGACGGTGATAACTAAGCAGTGGCTGTTTGGGTTGAGCACGTGGAAACCTGAATTAAGGCTTTGAGTGTGGTATATTAATAAATCAAGCTTAATCAAGCTTAGAAAACAGAGGATTGTGGTTGGTAGAAGTGGGCCGTTGGTGCTGAAAGTCACAAAGGCCAAACTTTATAGACAGAGAGCACGACACAGACTCTGGACAGATTAGTGGAATAGAACACCCTCTGACTGAATTAGTAGCTCAGCGGGCGACAGTCACGATAGTGGATACATAACTAGGACTTGACATTATTTGGACTAATTTTTAAACAGCCACGTGGTAAGAAACAGTTTTATTCTGGTATAATAAAGAACAGGAAGACTGGACATGGACAGAGAATACGACCGAGACGTAGATGATGACAGCTGGGACCCAGGCAGCCCCTATAAACCAGTAAAAGAATAAAAGACACAGATAAGAAAGAGCCAGAACAGGAAAAAGGAGAAAACCCCCACTCCAACAACCCCCACCATATGTCCCCAGTAGGGGCCCTTGTGTCCACCCCCCATTCAGTGTTGTAAAATCAGTCACACCAGATCCAGCCCAGTAACAACGTGATGATTTGGAGATTAGAGCCCACAGAGAGGGACGACCCACCAATCCTGTCATAAAAATACCAGCACAGGCCCCATTAACCCCCACCTCGCACGGCCCCATAGGAAACCAGACTGACACATGTGGTTTTCTCCCACTTCCTCCAAATCATCCCACAACTCACTCCACGCCACACGCTCCTCCCCCCAGTGCGGGCAGTGTCACAATGGCTGTGACAGAGGAATGGAGAAAAGATACTGAGATAGGCACTGAAGGAGTTGGGCTGTATCAGGGTTGCACAAGCTCCGGTGAGTCTTGTCATTAGGTTGTCAGGCCCCACCCAGGCTCATCCCCTAATTTGATTGACTTTAAGTCAGTAGCAAGAGAGGATGACGGGGGAAGCTATAAACAGCTTCCTTACCACCTTACTTAGCAAACACTTAGCATGTTGCACCCTCCTTCTCCCCTTAGCACTGAGTTAGGTAGTGAAGATAGCCTAGAAAATAGAGGAGGCGAACATTATGACCTGAGAAACATCGCCCGGAAGCAGTACAACATGCCAGTACTAGCCACTGGAGCAGGAGGCATCAGATATAAACCATATGGGATAGGGGATATAACTTCATTATGTAATAAATTGCCTCCCATTCATGGTGGAGGTAATCTTTGGCTACAGGCTCTGCATGCTCAGACTGCAGGTTACACTTTAGCATTAGGAGACTACAGGGCAGTGGCTTCACGCTGCATGACAGCCATGGCCTGTAGAGAAATCAAGGCTAACTGTGGAGTGACAGGAGCGAGAGATGATGAACCTTTTCGCTTCCACAATGATAATTTAGGTCGAGCGATCAGAGAACGCTTCCCCACGCCCATGGAGGGAGTGATCCCCAAATTAGACTGGGATCCCACTGTGAACCCACGTCAATATTTGGAGGAATGCAGGACCATTTGGGAAGGTCAGACAGGATGTAACCCCAATAACAGTGCCACCCAGAGGGTTTGGTACAGAAATGCTATTCTGGAAGGAGTACCTGCTGCAGTCAGAACAGCCATGACTAGCAATCCTGATTTGCCGGGTGCAGACAGCACTAAGTGGGAGATGCACTTAGTCCACCATTTGACCTCTGCAAAAGAGGAACTCCGTAAAGAGGAAGGGGCCCTCAAGGACTTATAAACACAACTGTTAAAGATGCAGCTGGTGGAGGCCAGACAAAAAGGAATAGATAAGAAGAAAAAAGAGGCGGAGCCACAGAAAATTATGCATGAAGGTGCAGTTGGAGGCCCTCCTGGAGAAGGAGGAGGCCAGTGAAAGGGGAACACAGGGCACATGCAGATGGGTCTTTATGGAGGCCGTGAGGGCTCGGGGGCCGGAGTTATTCAGGGGGACCTCTAAGAAAGCAGGGGGGGTGCTGATTGCCGCTCCTACTGTGAAAATGAGGACACTGAGCATGGGACTGCTCATACGAAAAGAGACTATATGCAGGCAACGGCTGGCATGGACCAGGGACACAGAGGGGTCAGACAACAATTATCTGCCCATTTCACTTCTGCTGTTGGATTTCTGGGGGAAAGACAGACTCTGCTGTTTACCAAACCCTTGACCGCCCTGATAGGGCCACAAGCCCTCACTCACAGCTGTTTTGTATTCATCAGCGGTACCTGCTAACCTGCTGGGAAGAGACTTGCTGATCAAATTTGGAGCTTCCATCCTTTGTGGACCTGAGGGCCTCAGGGTTTGCCTCCCTGATGGCACCACACTGAACTGTCAAAACGCAGCCCCTGGTGGGAAACACCAGTATCTCCTGCAACCACTCCAGGAGCCTTTAATGGACCTATGCTGGGCTCTGAATGACCCAGAAACACTAAAGCACCGAGGTATCCTCTCTGTTTGCTGGCTTGGAAGCCCTGGTTCTCTGGTCTCCACCTTTATGTGTCTCCTCCAGACCCTTTGCATGTGACATTGTTCTACGATAGACACCAGAGTGATATTTTCATCTGGAGTTTGAGGATGAGTTAGTAGGTCAGAAATAGGAGAATGTAACTAGTAATGTCTACGCTGCCCCAGAGGGGGTGGTAGCACACACCCTGTTGACCCCAACACAGTACAGCTGGTTTAAGATGAATGAGGACAGTGTTCCCCATGTGTCCTTGGCTCTGCATCTAGGATATTAGGTTAGAAAATTAGGTGGTGTGTTAGGACTCTCCCTTACCCAGAAGGACTGGATCTCCACAGAGACTCCAAGAGTGTCCTTCTCGCCAGGTACGCATACAGACAGAATATCTTGTGAAGCAGTTGATGAGGCCGCTTTAGAACATGTACGGAGATAGGCATCATGGTATAGAGCGCACTGACCTCACCCAGCTACTCAGACTCATGGTCAAACATATAGGCATGCGAAATCTGAAGGCTCCTCTAGACTGGAACATAGAAGCTGAAGAAGCTTTCGTAAAATTTGAATCAGCTTTAGCCACCGCTACAGAGCTGGCCTCCCCTGATTACACCAGTACTTTTTATTTTGGATGTTTCTGGAACATCACATACAGCAAATGCAGTTCTGTTCCAGAAAAAAGGGGGTGAGAGACAAGTACTGATGTATATCAGTATAATGTTAGATAACCTTGAAAAAAGGGCACCATGAATGCACAAAGCATACAGCAGCGGTAGCCAAAATAATAAAAAAAAACAGCACATGTGGTGATGGGACATCCGCTTAGGATACTAACATCACATGGAGTTGTAGCATATGTGAGCTCACAAGCGTTCACAATGTCCCCACTCAGACAACAAAAAATCAGCTAAGCCCAAAACATCACATACACCCACGAAGGGATTAACATGACAGACAGAATGAACACCTCAGGAACAGGTGATGAAGGAAGAGAAGGTCAGACCAGGCTTACAGAGCACACCACTAGAGGAAGCAGTAGATCTGTACACTGATGAATGTTGTTACAAACAGGAGACAGAAGGGTTGCAGGTGAACATTTACACAGACTCAGCCTGTGCAGCGGGAGCAGTAAATGCAGGAGTAGGTAGAGGCATTTTTGTAACCAGCAGAGGTTGCAGTGATTAAGTGTAAAGGATGTGATGAAAGTAGGTTCAAGATAGGCAGAGGAAACAATGCAGCAGACCAGGCAGCTAAGAAATGTGCAGGATATCAGGTAAAGTTGATCATGATGAGCTCAGAGAGTGAATGTTCTCCAGAGCTAAGATTAGAAGAGGTAGTGAAAAGGGGGCCTCACCTAAGGAAAAGACAGTATGGAAGGCACGAGGAGGTAGACAAGATGGAGAAGGTTTCTGGAGAAGCCCAGATGGTAGACCCATTTTAGCCCCAGGAATCAGAAAATGCATGAGAAGAAGCACACGGTGTAAGACATGTAGGATAGGACAAATGATGAGAAACCTGAATAATTGGTGACATCCCTACACGAAACAGATGATAGGCGATTGGGTGAATGGATGTAAGGTATGTTAGGTGTACAACTTGAGACCGACTCTCAAACCAGGACTAGGAAAGTTTGCCACAGAAGCAGTGGCAGGAAGAGAAATCATCATTGACTACACTGACATGATTGAAAGAGTGAACGGTCACAGAAACTTATGGGTATATGTAGATGCGTTCACAGGCTGGCCAGAAGCATGGCCTGCAGAAAATGAGGACAGCAAAACAGTTATCAAATGTCTGATCAACCATTACACCTGTAATCTCAGGGAAAGGTCGAAACACTGAATCAAAACTTCAAATTTAAATTGGGCAAAATCTGTGCACAGAATCAAATGAATTGGGTTGAAGTATTACCACTAGCTCTCATGTCCATAAGAAGCTCGGTGATTCAGACAACAGGATTTACCCCACATGAACTGCAGACAGGGAGACCATTCCCAGGTCCAAGCACCAGGTTACCATGTCTAGAGCCCCTGAATCGGGAACAATCCCATAAAGCATATTATAAGAACATTTACAGTCTGGTTTCAGCTTTCTCCTAACAGATTCCACAGCGACCTGAGGGAACAACAGAGGGCTCCGATCCAGAAACAGATTGGATCCTCCTGAAGGTCATCAAGCGTAAGTGGTCTGAACACAGGTGGACAGGGCCGGTCCGGATCATCGAAAGAACGTCAGACGCTGTGAGATTGAGAGGAAAGGAGACACCTGGTTCCATTGGAGTCAGTGTGCAGCAGCAGCAGAGCCACAGAGATCTTTCTCACAGGTCAAGGCAGACCTGAAGGAAGCCATTCCACCTGAGAAAGAGTAACGGAGCCAGACTCAAGAAGGGGTAGAATAACCCCCAGTCTTAGCCTGTGAGTGTGGGGAAGTCGACCCCCACACTCACTCTCACCACCAACCAACAAGGTGGCAGAATAATCCCCAAGGTGGTGAGCACAACCTTTGAGGTAGTCTACCCTCAAGGTCGAAGAAAAAACAAAGGACAAGAGGAGCAACAGATTGGTTGAGTTTCCCTCCCACTCTCAAAGAGAACTTTTAATTTGTGTCTGTGAATTATGTTTATGTGATTGTTTGATTATGATGTGATATATGTGTTTTGATGTGTTTAACTCTTAAAAGAGTTCAAAAGGGGGAATTGTGGGAATTATAATTGTGCTTGTATATTTAGACACATATATTAAGAGTAAAATTAAAGTTGTTAAAAGATCTGCATCTGCAGGTCACGGGCTGAGCTAGAGTCATAAAGTTGCAGGCAATAAAAAGACAACTGGGCTGTGTCGGGGTGATGTGTTCTTGTCGGGGGAAGGAACTGTTCCGGGGGACAATGGGGGAGTTTGCCTTTAACTAACAGAATGTTTAACGCCCCAAGGAGTCAATAAAAACCAGCCTGTGAGCTGCAGAGTCAGAAATCAGCCGGACGACCAAGGGGACAGACCGGTGTCTGTCAGCTGATTTCTCTCTTTGCAAAGGCAAAGCTTAAAAGTGTCATGACTATTATTGAATTCAAATTAATCTCACTTTGAGTCCACAGATCAGCAGTCCGGGGAAGGTCAGGTTGACCACAACAATCCTTTACAAGACTCCTGTCCACATAGGTCAAACAACATGGACCATGATCTGATATTAATATACTGCTGTAATAACAATCCTGTATTTTAGAAACCAGTGTTACAGATACCAAAAAATAGTCTATACGTGAGTATGTTTTAAACGTACTGGAATAGCAGGAGTAAACAACATCATTGGGTTTTAAGTATCTCCATATGTCCAACAGATTCAACTCTTCAATAAAATGATTGATAGTTATTCTGCTTCTATTATGAGTTGGGTCAACACCTGTGGATTTGTCTTTCATTGGGTCTAATGTGCAGTTCCAGTCCCCTGCTATTATATATTCTCCTGGGAGAGATGCCAGTGTTAGAAATAAATTTGTAAAAAAGCTGGGTTCATCTGCATTTGGCCCATAGATGTTTACCAAATTCAAGTTAACTGAGAGCAAAGATCCCTGTATGATCAAATATCTTCCATATTTATCCTTAATTACATCAGAGACTTGAAAAGGTTCTGAATTGTGAATGAGTCATAACTCCTCTAGCTTGTCATGTAAATGACGCAGCATAGACGTTTCCCTGCCATCTCCTACTTATCCTTACATTATCTTCCTTTAAAGTGTGAGTCTCCTGTAAGAAGACAAGTTTTGAATCCATATCTCTTAACTTATTCATCACTTGTTTAATTTTCTTTGTTTTTTGTAAACCTCTACAATTCCAGGATATACATTTAAATTCTACCCTTTGAGACTTTCCAGATGTTACACCACAATGTTCCCTTAATGAAAGTGACACGACTGAGAAGCTCAACACATTTTTTTTTTTTTCAAGATTTTTTTGGCTCTAGTGGCCTTTAAAGGTAAGAGACAGGAAGAGGGGGAGAGAATGGGGAAGACATAAAGAGTCGCCGAGCCGGGAATGAACTCATGACCAGCCGCACGAGGACTGTAGCCTCTGTATATGGCCGCCTGCCCTAACCACTGCGCCACCGGGGCCGCCAGAAGCTCAACACATTTAACCATTAAAACATACACTGAACTTAATGAACCATAATAAAGAACAAACCCCATTTCCCAACTCAGTGGGAAGCTGCTTCCAGCTATTTATGGATAGATCGCTGGATCAATCCTATTCGCTTTCTTGTTGAAAAAGAAAAAAGAAAAACAAATTAAAAAAATAATCAACCCTCCTTGCTACATATGCAAGCAGGGGCGTATCTACGTGGGGGCCAATGGGGGCTGCGGCTTAGGACCCCATTGCCCCCCCCCAACTGACACACCCCCTGAGGGAAAACACACCTGTGCAAGTTTTTTTTTTTTTTTTTTTTTTTTTAATGAAATATATCAAATGCATTATTAAATACATACATTTCAAATCTAGTCTTATATCTTCACAATTTTTCATTGATCATATAATAAATAATAAATAATAAAAAAGGGTGGGAAGTGCACGTCAACAGCGGAGGTACGCAAGAGCAGTGCATTCTTGTCACCATTTGCGAACGGCTGGAAAGACGAAGAAAGAAGGAACGACTTCCACAGAACGACAGAAATTGCTTCAGTAGCCTAACATAAAGGTAAGTAAGTTGATTGAGTAAGTCTTACTACAAAGGATAAGGTCATAGATTCATAGGCGTAGTTTGACTTTTGCGTCAGGGGGGGGCAAAAATTGTTAAGCACTTTCAACAAACGGGCGCACTCTCACGCGAACCGGCGCGCATGCACGCGAACCGACGCGCATGCACACATATGTGCAAACTCGCGCGCACATGATGGCACACAAGATACACTCACCACGAAACCATGAAGTCCAAGATTAGATGATGTTCAAAACCAGTAGTTGCAACACGATACAGTACACAGTAGGTGTTATAAATGTTAATGTTAATGATGTTAAATGTAATAAGAAACAAAATATAACATGATTCATTTAACTGTCACAATATACTGCAGTTTATTTTGGACTTAAAAAAAAACATTACGGTCAAAAACATTTATTTATTTTTGCCAGTTCGTTGACAATGCAATTACATATTTCAGCCACCAGGGGGAGCAATGCTCCCCCTGCCCCCCCGCAAACTCCGCCCATGCATAGAGTTATTTTTCATCAATTTATAAGAGTGACTGTCGATATAGTTGAGTTGCTATGGGTGTTTGAAACGACCTCTGCCTAGCAAGCTAGTACTAAGTTAGCATAGTTAGTTCCAACAAAGTAGCCCAATCAGGCTCGGGGTGGCCATAGGGAGCACCGGGGAAACCCCCGAACGGCCGCTGCGCTGTCGACGCGCACACCGTTCTCCTCGACCGGCCTGCCTTTGTCGCGACGTCGGACACCGCCGACCCACAAACGGCGGCTAACCCCGCGCGAACGGGAAGGCTGGCCGCGTGCCGCTCCTCCGACGGAGGAGAGAGGAGGGCGGCGGGGCGACTCCCCGTGCTGAAAATGAGAACCACCATGACCCTGAGCCTAACTATAGATAACATGAATCCTGCTATTTTATAAAAGAAAGAGAAGTAAAGGCAGTGTGATAGGATAAATGTGTGAAACCTTTCTTTAAAGATGACACAATGGATACGGACAGGGGCAAGAGGAGAGTCCATCCATTCTTCACTCAACACCGAGGAGATCAACAAATAGCAACAGCAGCAGAGGGAGATGATAGAACAGGAGCATTAGGAGTAGAACCAGTACAGGAGGAGATGGAGGCGGCTGAGGAAGAAGAAACTGTGAGAGAAGAAAGTGGAACCAGCACCAGTGTTCATGAAGAAGCAGCAGGCAGGCGTGCCACAACATTGTGCCCTCCAGGTATGCTATGTGCAGAATGGATACACACTTGAGCATCCTGCAATCATCTAGGTTCTAGGTAGCCAACCTTTGGATCGCGAGGCGAGATATAAGACGGGGATTCTGTTCTAAAATAAGCCTTTTAAAAAGGGAGCTCAATCACGGACTAAAAATATGTTCCAATACTGAATGATTCAGCCATCATTCCAGCGAATGGTCCACATAATGTTTGTAGATTTTATCCTTGTTACGTTATGAAAACTACCGTAGTTGGACGTCTATCATTTAAGTCAATGTCACGTGACTCACGTCGGTACGGACAGCGCCATTCAACGAGCTTGCTCAGGAGAGTGACATGTCTGTCAACCCCGAGTGAGCAGAGATGCCGATCTCTGTGCTGATGAGTAGCCAATCGCTGTGCTTTGTTAGGAGTGCTCAAAAATATACTGTGAAATATGTTCTATTTAAATGTGATAAAGTGTGATAAACAATTCATCAAAAGCATTTTGACATAAATAGGTTTTCTATGTGAAACAAAATGTTGGTCTTAAAAAGAAAAGTTTTCCCCTAAATATCAAAGGGGGTTGTCTTCAGGATCATCTTATATTTGGTAATTTGGGCCTGTGTGTGTGTGTGTGTGTGCGCATGTCTGTGTGTTTGTAATAATTTCTAGGATGTTGTTTGGTCATATTTGCATATTTCATCTGTAACATGATTGGTCTAGTTAAAAAATACCTAAATGTCCTTGGAAGTGAGGAGTATATTAAAACCTTCTACTAATATTGAATTCATTGGTGTTTTACAGACATTTCAAAATCAAGATATGAAGCGCCAGCACAACCGCAACTCCAATTCCCCAAGACGCTCCAGGGCGACCGAAACAGAAGCTTCAAGGGAGAGTGGTACACACTTCAGCCCTGGTTAGAGTACTCTGCTTCTGAAGACTCTGCCTTTTGTTATGCATGTCGGCATTTCAGTTTACCTGGTCATGCTGAGAGCACTTTCACCAGTTCAGGTTTCAAAAACTGGAAGAAAGCTACATATAGAGATGGAGGGTTTGCTGCACATAGCAGATGTGAACATCGCAGGGAAGCTGTAAGCCGTGAGAACTTTATTCTTGTTATTTCATAATAAATTCTATTATTTTTGGGCATTTCTATTGTTCTGTTGTGTCTTCTTTGTATTGGTCACTTGGCCACCCCAATTAAAAGACTGGCCCCAGGTGGCCACCCCAGAGTTTTTTTTCTGGCTACGCCCCTGTATGCAAGTATAAACACACCTGAGCGTGGAGTGTAGCCTATGGGCTAAGTAATTTACCAGGGTTTAATATACTGATGTGACCTTCAGCCAATGTAGATTATTCAGAATTGAAGAAAAAAAACAAAACAGAAGAAAAAAGAGAAAAACAAATGAGTGATTAAATAAAATAAAACTGAGGACGGTACTTGATATAAACACACACGTGAGGCAGAGATAATCACCTCTGAGTGAAATATAATGGGCCTATATTGATGCAAACTTCAATTCTTACCACTGCTTATTCTGCTAACGTTGCCAGTAATAATAAAGTCATAGAGGCACAATTAAATAAAGTCGAGGGCAAAGCTCAGTTAAAGTGCGATCAGAAATTACCATAGTGTTTCCATATCGATAACTTTATCTTCTAGATATTTGTTCTTTTTTTCCAGCATCTGCACCGTCTCTTTTAACTTGGTCTGCTCGTCCTCCACCGTGGACAGCCATGTTTCCGCCTCTTTTATTTTTTCAGTGTAGTCAACCAGTTCTTTCTTTGTTTCCTCAACTGCTGTCAGAATCCCATCCAATCTGGTCGAGAATTCGGACTTTAGGCTTCATATTGCCAGCAGTATATCTTCTTTAGCCCAACAGAGCTCGCTTTCACAGTGCTCTGTAGTTGCTATGTTGCGGTTAGCATCTTTGCTAGGTTTGCGCTCCATGCTTTGCATCCCAAAGTTGGTTATCTTCGCCTGCGTCGTTGTTTTCACTCTATCCCTGCTCGTTCTTCCAGTATTTGGCATCACCTTGCCTTATCTGGCATTTGCCTGCGTTTCAAACTCAAACTTGGAATTTATATCAGGATTCGTTCAAAATTATGGCGGAGCGGGGTTGAACGTGACTCTCTAGCTTGCGGCCATAACTGGATGATTTGTCAAATATTTACCTGATTTATTGTCATTATGAGTTTATGGATTAGGAATTCAGTTTTGGTGAATTGTGATGATGGAGCTCTGTTGATGATGTCTCCATATAGTCACATAAATCAGAGTCAACATACTTGAAGTTGACAGAAGCAACTCTTAATCCCTGATCTGGAACCTGAAACACAGTCTCTTAACTCGGGGTTAGTTGAACCTCCTTTCTGAAACGGTCACCAGTGATTGACTGGATCTGCTCTGTGGATATGGGAGGGAAGCTCTTCTGTGCCTGGTTTCAGCTTTAGGAACTGTAATATTAAAACTGCATTTTGGGGCCTTATTGTATAATGCTGATTCATGAGTCCATGACTTTTGTTCTAGATTCTGGTCTGTTGAGGGCCATTGCTTCTGTTTACCGTTCTGGCTCCATCAAGTCGCTAAAGTTTTGACATGTAGGTGTCTAGAGAACTTATCTCAAGGTCTCCATGTTTTCATGTGATGTTTAAAGACCACTGTTTCCTACTGGCGATTTGTCATTTCTGATCATCCTGTGATGTGAGTTAATGACCTCTCTGAATTGTATACGACTTGGAGAATAAATCCACTTTGGACCTCTGTCGTGGTCAGTGTATCGTTTAACTGCCGATTACCTGCCTCACCAGAGCACAATAAGAGTATATACTTATAAATAAGATATACCTTAAATTTACAAATCACAGGAACACAGCAGGTCCAGGTCCAGTCCAGCAGCAGCTAAACGGAAGAGCGTCATCGTGGGGAACTGTAGCGTATGTGATCCCTCTTCTTGTTGCAGATCCAAGGCTCTTCAAAAACATTTTGGACTGAAGCCTAATGACTCTGATGGTCTGACTCCCGTGTCCCACACAACTGTCAATGCTACATGGTCATGTTCACTAAAGACACAAGAAGTCGGTTGCTGCTCTACGAATGTAACATCAAGTACGAAACCACTTAGTTTAGAGACCGAACAAAAGCTCCCAAATATCACTCTGACAAACAGTTCAGTTCATCTCATTTGTCATTCAGTGGGTTAATAACATGAAAGAATTAAAAGTGTTGGTCGGGTCCAGTGTTTCACAATCACAATGACAACCAATGATCAAAGCTAAAATCAAAGTAATAATGAAACAGAATAAAAAGACTTTGTTAAAACCAAGCAGCATGTTGGGGTTAGTGCAGTGAAGGAGCAGTGAGGAGGACAGCTGAGCCTCACGCCCTCATAGATACAGCTGCACCTCAGTCTTGTAGTCGTGGCTCTGTCTGCCTGAGGGCTGGAGGCTGGACAGATCTCTGGCTGCATGGTGGGGTCCATCATCATGCTCATCGCTCTGGTTCTGAGGAGGGAGTGATATGTTGGAGAATACAACGCATCTGTAAATGAAGTATACGACAGCTTAAATGATCTTTGTGGGTGATTGGGCTGAAATGTCAGACTGTTCAGCAGGCATCGTCATCCAGGACAGTGGAGGTAAATCCTCCACAGCAGCCACTCCTAAACTTCAGAATACCAAGGCCCATTTGAAATGTGAAAAACATCTGCGGCCCATGCAAACCTTTAAACAACTGTGATCAACATACAGGACTAAAAGCTACATTCCAATATCAATGTGAGGGGTCAACAAATAAGGTGACACTTGTCATTTTAAGTTAAGATGACAGCAGAATAACACTAATTTGGTTTGTTTTATTATTTCCAAATATTTTTTAAATCACGTAATAAATATTTGACAGTAATTAAAAACATATTTAAAAAGAAACAATTTAAAACATATTTGTTTATTTTTAATGACCTCTCATGGCCCACCTGCAGTACATTGATGGCCCACCAGGGGGCCACGGCTCATACTCACTGCTTCACAGGATGGCTTCAGAAAAACCAGATGTGCCTCTCGGGGTGAGGACCCCGACTTTGACTTCACAGAGTTAATGCTGAGGAATGACGTCAAGACGGCTGCTCACACCATACGTCCTGCTCATCTGAGCTGCAGGAACGGTTCTGGAAATGGTCCAGAAGTCCCTCTGAATGGAGCAGCTCTGATCCAAAGACACTGAAGCACTTGGTTAAGTCATCTTGACTGACGGAGGTTGGACTATTAAGGGGTTCACTTTCCCCTCCATTACTGCGTTTATTGGCTCTGTTCAGTGAACTCAATTCAATTCAATTCCATTTTATTTGTATAGCATCTTTTACAATGCCAGTTGTCTCTATGCGCTTCAGAACATGACCCCTGAGCAAATATCATTAACTAAAATTATAATATTAATCAAGGATAATTGCAAGGAAAAACTTATCTTTGAGGAAGAAACTTTGAGCAGGGCCTGGATCATATGGGGAGACCTTCCAGCTGAAGGCCAGCTGGGTAGATAAAGAAAAAGACTCAGGAAACTCTGGCCTGCAAACATACAGAAAGAAAAGAGGAAAAAGGAGGAAAACAGCACAACAAACTACAGGAAAGAAAATGGAGCACAGTTACAGTAACGAGGTGCTACTAATTAACTATGAAATGAGCTGAAGGAGGAGGAGGAAGGGAGGAGGAAAGGGAAGGAAAGGGAGAAGAGCAGTGGAGACACCACTCAGCAGATCATGTTGGTGTCCCCCTGCAGCATAGGCCTATAGCAGCATAACTCTGACAAACCTGTGTCTCCCCGAGCAAATATCATTAACTAAAATTATGATATTAAATCCATTCAATGATAATGGCAGGTAAAAAACTCCCACATACGGAGAAAAAAAACCTTTAAGCCAAACAGAGGCAAGGAAAAACTCCACTTTAAGAGGAAGAAACCTTGAGCAGGACTTGGGATCATATGGAGGGACCTTCCTGATGAAGACCAGCCGGGTAAAGAAAGAAAAGAGGGGAGACAGGACAGAGAGAGGACAGAGAACACAGAGAGGATGGAAGACAGAGAGAGGATGGAGGACAGAGAGAGGAGAGCACACAAATGACTAAATACAACGGCCATATAAACATAAATATAAACAGATGGAGGTAGCAGCACTGGGATGAGATGGCCAGAGGACCAGGTCACCGATCACCACGCCAGTCGGCACCCAAACACAAGTGGAGGAGAACCCCGGGATGGACAGAGGATGGAACTGCAAGTCAGCATGAAACCCAGGAAACTCTGGCCTGCAAATAAACAGAAAGAAAACGGGGGCAAAAACGGCACAACAAACCACAGGAAAGCAAAAAATATGGAGCACAGTTTCAGTAACAGGGTGCTCCCAAATAATTATGAATGAGCTGGAGGAGGAGGAAGGGAAGAAGAAAGGGAAGAAAAAAGAGAAAAGCAGTTGAGACACCACTCAGCAGATCATGTTGGTGTCCCCCTGCAGCGTAGGCCTATAGCAGCATAACTATGACGAACCTGTAATTAAGATGAGCTTACTCTCATCTTAACTACTCCAACTATAGCTTTAACTCTTAGCCCCAACACACTAAAGTTTAGACTAACTGTAGGCTTTACTGAACAGAAATGTTATCAATTTAGATTTAAAGATGGAGATGGTGTCAGCCTCCTTAACCCAAACTGGTAGCTGGTTCCTTAATAAAGGTGCCTGGTAGCAGAAGGCCCGTCCTCCAAACCTACTTTTACATATTCTAGGAACGACAAGTAATCCTGCACTCTGAGAGCGGAGAGCTCTATTAGGAGCATAACGTGCTATCAAGTCTTGTAAATAGCACGGAGCTAGGCCATTAAGGGCCTTATATGCGAGAAGCAGAATTTTAAACTCAATTCAAAATTTCATGGGAAGCCAATGGAGGGAGACTAACACGGAAATGACGTGATCTCGCTTGTGGATTCCTGTCAGCACCCTCGCTGCTGCATTCTGGATCAATTGAAGGCTATTCAGAGAGCTTTTCGGACATCCTGCTAACAGCGCATTACAATAATCCAGTCTAGAACTGACAAACGTGTGGATTAATTTTTCGGCATCACCCTGGGAAAGGATGCTCCTAATCTTGGCAAAAAACGGCAGTCTTGCAAACCTGATTAATATGCTGCTTAGATGACAAACCCTGATCAAAAATGACTCCAAGGTTTTTCACAGCAGTGCTGGAAGCCAGCATAAACCCAGTCAATACATTCCTCAGGTGTTTGGGACCAAAGACAGAGTCTGATGCTGCCAGTCTGATGCTGCTTTTGAAGCTTTTCCTGGTGAAAGCGCACAGAGGGGGGAAGTTCAAAACGCTTTCTGGGAAGCCTGTCAACCAGCTTAGGGCCATTCCACTCTGGAAGCGCCTGATCCCGTCCCATCTCAGCAGCTAAGCAGAATCAGGCCTGGTTAGTACCTGGCTGGGAGACTTCCTGGGAATACCAGGTGCTGTAAGCTTTTTCTCCAGCTTCCCCCAGAGTCTGATGCTGCTTTTGAAGCTTTTCCTGGTGAAAGCGCACAGAGGGGGGAATTAAAAAACGCTTTCTGGGAAGGCTGTCGACCAGTTTACGGCCACTACACTTTGGAAGCGCCTGTTCCCGTCTGATCTCAGCAGCTCAGCAGAGTCGGGCCTGGTTAGTACCTGGCCAGGAGACTTCCTGGGAATACAAGGTTCTGTAAGCTTTTTCTCCAGCTTCCCCCAGAGTCTGATGCTGCTTTTGAAGCTTTTCCTGGTGAAAGCGCACAAAGGGGGGAAGTACAAAACCCTTTCCTGGAAGGCTGTTGACCAGCTTCTGGCCACTCCACTCTGGAAGCGCCTGATCCTGTCCGATCTCAGCAGCTAAGCAGAGTCGGGCCTGGTTAGTACCTAGCTACGAGACTTCCTGAAATACCAGGTGCTGTAAGATTTTTTCTCCAGCTTTGCCCAGAGCCTGATGCTGTCAGTCTGGTGCTGCTTTTAAAGCTTTTTCTGGTGAAAGCGCACAGAGGAGCGAAGTACAAAGAACTTTCCGGAAAGGCTATCGACCAGCTTGCGGCCACTCCACTCTGGAAGCGCCTGATCCTGTCCCATCTCAGCAGCTAAGCAGATTCGAGGCTGGTTAGTACCTGGCTAGGGGACTTCCTTGGAATACCAGGTGCTGTAAGCTTTTTCTCCAGCTTCCCCCAGATTCTGATGCTGCTTTTAAAGCTTTTCCTGGTGAAAGCGCACAGAGGGGGGAAGTACAAAACTCTTTCTTGGAAGGCTGTTGACCAGCTTACGGCCACTCCACTCTGGAAGGGCCTGATCCCGTCCGATCTCAGCAGCTAAGCAGAGTCGGAACTGGTAAGTACCTGGCTAGGAGACTTCCTGGGAATACCAGGTGCTGTAAGCTTTTTCTCCAGCTTTCCCCAGAGCCTGATGCTGTCAGTCTGATGCTGCTTTTAAAGCTTTTCCTGGTGAAAGCGCACAGAGGGGGGAAGTACAAAGCGCTTTCCGGAAAGGCTGTTGACCAGCTTATGGCCACTCCACTCTGGAAGCGCCTGATCCCGTCCGATCTCAGCAGCTAAGCAGAGTCGGGCCTGTTTAGTACCTGGCTAGTAGACTTCTTGGGAATATCAGGTGCTGTAAGCTTCTTTTTCCAGCTTCCCCCAGAGTTTGATGCTGCTTTTGAAGCTTTTCCTGGTAAAAGCGCAATGAGGGGGGAAGTACAAAACTCTTTCTGTGAAGGCTGTTGACCAGCAAACGGCCACTCCACTCTGGAAGCGCTTGATCCTGTCTGATCTCAGCAGCTAAGCAGAATCGGGCCTGGTTAGTACCTGGCTAGGAGACCTGCTGGGAATACCAGGTGCTGTAAGCGTTTTCTCCAGCTTTCCCCAGAGCCTGATGCTGTCAGTCTGATGCTGCTTTGGAAGCTTTTCCTGGTGAAAGCGCACAGAGGGGGGAAGTACAAAGCACTTTCCGGAAAGGCTGCTGACCAGCTTACGGCCACTCTACTCTGGAAGCGCCTGTTCCCGTCTGATCTCAGCAGTTAAGCAGAGTCGGGCCTGGTTAGTACCTGGCTAGGCGACTTCTTGGGAACACCAGGTGCTGTAAGCTTTTTCTCCAGCTTCCCTCAGAGTCTGATGCTGCTTTTGAAGCTTTTCCTGGTGAAAGCGCACAGTGGGGGGAAGTACAAAATGCTTTCTGGGAAGGCTATTGACCAGCTTACGGCCACTCCACTCTGGAAGCGTCCGATCTCAGCAGCTAAGCAGAGTCGGGCCTGGTTAGTACCTGGCTAGGAGACTTCCTGGGAATACCAGGTGCTGTAAGCTTTTTCTCCAGCCTCCCCCAGAGTCTGATGCTGCTTTGGAAGCTTTTCCTGGTGAAAGCGCACAGAGTGGGGAAGTACAAAACTCTTTCCGGGAAGGTTGTTTACCAGCTTACGGCAGCTTCACTCTGGAAGCATCTGTTCCCGTCCCATCTCAGCAGAGAAGCGGATTCGGGCCTGGTTAGTACCTGGCTAGGAGACTTCTTGGGAATACCAGGTGCTGTAAGCTTTTTTCCAGCTTTCCCCAGAGCCTGATGCTGTCAGTCTGATGCTGCTTTTAAAGCTTTTCCTGGTGAAAGCGCAAAGAGGGGGGAAGTACAAAGCGCTTTCTGGAAAGGCTGTTGACCAGCTTACGGCCACTCCACTCTGGAAGCGCCTGATCTCAGCAGCTAAGCAGGTTCGGGCCTGTTTAGTACCTGGCTAGGAGACATCCTGGGAATACCAGGTGCTGTAAGCTTTTTCTCCAGCTTCCCCCAGAGTCTGGTGCTGCTTTGGAAGCTTTTCCTGGTGAAAGTGCACAGAGGGGGGAAGTAAAAAATGCTTTCTGGGAAGGCTGTTGACCAGCTTACGGCCACTCCACTCTGGAAGCGCCTGATCCCGTCTGATCTCAGCAGCTAAGCAGAGTCGGGTATAGTTAGTACCTGGCTAGGAGACTTCCTGGGAATACCAGGTGCTGTAAGCTTTTTTTCCAGCTTTCCCAAGAGCCTGATGCTGTCAGTCTGATGCTGCTTTTGAAGCTTTTCCTGGTGAAAGCGCACAGAGGGGGGAAGTACAAAACGCTTTCTGGGAAGGCTATTGACCACCTTACGGCCACTCCACTCTGGAAGTGCCTAAACCCACCGATCTCAGCAGGTAAGCCGAGTCGGGCCTGGTTAGTACCTGGCTAGGAGACTTCTTGGGAACACCAGGTGCTGTAAGCTTTTTCTCCAGCTTCCCTCAGAGTCTGATGCTGCTTTTGAAGCTTTTCCTGGTGAAAGCGCACAGAGGGGGGAAGTACAAAACGCTTTCTGGGAAGGGTATTGACCACCTTACGGCCACTCCACTCTGGAAGCGCCTAAACCCGTCCGATCTCAGCAGCTTAAGCCGAGTCGGGCCTGGTTAGTACCTGGCTAGGAGACTTCTTGGGAACACCAGGTGCTGTAAGCTTTTTCTCCAGCTTCCCTCAGAGTCTGATGCTGCTTTTGAAGCTTTTCCTGGTGAAAGCGCACAGAGGGGGGAAGTACAAAACGCTTTCTGGGAAGGCTATTGACCAGCTTACGGCCACTCCACTCTGGAAGCGCCTGATCCCGTCCGATCTCAGCAGTTAAGCAGAGTCGGGCCTGGTTAGTACCTGGCTAGGAGACTTCCTGGGAACACCAGGTGCTGTAAGCTTTTTCTCCAGCTTCCCTCAGAGTCTGATGCTGCTTTTGAAGCTTTTCCTGGTGAAAGCGCACAGAGGGGGGAAGTACAAAACTCTTTCTGGGAAGGCTGTTGACCAGCTTACGGCCACTCCACTCTGGAAGCGCCTGATCCCGTCCGATCTCAGCAGCTAAGCAGAGTCGGGCCTGGTTAGTACCTGGCTAGGAGACTTCCTGGGAATACCAGGTGCTGTAAGCTTTTTTCTCCAGCTTCCCCCAGAGTCTGATGCTGCTTTTGAAGCTTTTCCTGGTGAAAGCGCACAGAGGGGGGAAGTACAAAACGCTTTCTGGGAAGGCTGTCGACCAGCTTACGGCCACTCCACTCTGGAAGCGCCTGATCCCGTCCGATCTCAGCAGCTAAGCAGAGTCTGGCCTGGTTAGTACCTGGCTAGGAGACTTCCTGGGAATACCAGGTGCTGTAAGCCTTTTTCTCCAGCTTCCCCAAAGCCTAATGCTGTCAGTCTGATGCTGCTTTTGAAGCTTTTCCTGGTGAAAGCGCACAGAGGGGGGAAGTACAAAACACTTTCTGGGAAGGCTATTGACCAGCTTACGGCCACTCCACTCTGGAAGCGCCTGATCCCGTCCGATCTCAGCAGCTAAGCAGAGTCGGGCCTGGTTAGTACCTGGCTAGGAGACTTCCTGGGAATACCAGGTGCTGTAAGCTTTTTCTCCAGCTTCCCTCAGAGTCTGATGCTGCTTTTGAAGCTTTTCCTGGTGAAAGCGCACAGAGGGGGGAAGTACAAAACTCTTTCTGGGAAGGCTGTTGACCAGCTTACGGCCACTCCACTCTGGAAGCGCCTGATCCCGTCCAATCTCAGCAGCTAAGCAGAGTCGGGCCTGGTTAGTACCTGGCTAGGAGACTTCCTGGGAATACCAGGTGCTGTAAGCTTTTTCTCCAGCTTCCCCCAGAGTCTGATGCTGCTTTTGAAGCTTTTCCTGGTGAAAGCGCACAGAGGGGGGAAGTACAAAACGCTTTCTGGGAAGGCTGTCGACCAGCTTACGGCCACTCCACTCTGGAAGCGCCTGATCCCGTCCGATCTCAGCAGCTAAGCAGAGTCGGGCCTGGTTAGTACCTGGCTAGGAGACTTCCTGGGAATACCAGGTGCTGTAAGCTTTTTCTCCAGCTTTCCCCAGAGCCTGATGCTGTCAGTCTGATGCTGCTTTTAAAGCTTTTCCTGGTGAAAGCGCACAGAGGGGGGAAGTACAAAACGCTTTCTGGGAAGGCTGTTGACCAGCTTACGGCCACTCCACTCTGGAAGCGCCTGATCCCGTCCGATCTCAGCAGCTAAGCAGAGTCGGGCCTGGTTAGTACCTGGCTAGGAGACTTCCTGGGAATACCAGGTGCTGTAAGCTTTTTCTCCAGCTTCCCCAGAGTCTGATGCTGAGTTTCTGCTTTTAAGCTTTTCCTGGTGAAAGCGCACAGAGGGGGGAAGTACAAAACGCTTTCTGGGAAGGCTGTTGACCAGCTTACGGCCACTCCACTCTGGAAGCGCCTGATCCCGTCTGATCTCAGCAGCTAAGCAGAGTCGGGCCTGGTTAGTACCTGGCTAGGAGACTTCCTGGGAATACCAGGTGCTGTAAGCTTTTTTTTCCAGCTTCCCCCAGAGTCTGATGCTGCTTTTGAAGCTTTTCCTGGTGAAAGCGCACAGAGGGGGGAAGTACAAAACGCTTTCTGGGAAGGCTGTCGACCAGCTTACGGCCACTCCACTCTGGAAGCGCCTGATCCCGTCCGATCTCAGCAGCTAAGCAGAGGTCGGGCCTGTTTAGTACCTGGCTAGGAGACTTCCTGGGAATACCAGGTGCTGTAAGCTTTTTCTCCAGCTTCCCCCAGAGTCTGATGCTGCTTTTGGAAGCTTTTCCTGGTGAAAGCGCACAGAGGGGGGAAGTACAAAATGCTTTCTGGGAAGGCTGTTGACCAGCTTACGGCCACTCCACTCTGGAAGCGCCTGATCCCGTCCGATCTCAGCAGCTAAGCAGAGTCGGGCCTGGTTAGTACCTGGCTAGGAGACTTCCTGGGAATACCAGGTGCTGTAAGCTTTTTCTCCAGCTTCCCCAGAGTCTGATGCTGCTTTTGAAGCTTTTCCTGGTGAAAGCGCACAGAGGGGGGAAGTACAAAACGCTTTCTGGGAAGGGCTGTTGACCAGCTTACGGCCACTCCACTCTGGAAGCGCCTGATCCCGTCCGATCTCAGCAGCTAAGCAGAGTCGGGCCTGGTTAGTACCTGGCTAGGAGACTTCCTGGGAATACCAGGTGCTGTAAGCTTTTTTTCCAGCTTCCCCCTGAGTCTGATGCTGCTTTTGAAGCTTTTCCTGGTGAAAGCGCACAGAGGGGGGAAGTACAAAACGCTTTCTGGGAAGGCTGTCAACCAGCTTACGGCCACTCCACTCTGGAAGCGCCTGATCCCGTCCGATCTCAGCAGCTAAGCAGAGTCGGGCCTGGTTAGTACCTGGCTAGGAGACTTCCTGGGAATACCAGGTGCTGTAAGCTTTTTCTCCAGCTTCCCCCAGAGTCTGATGCTGCTTTTGGAAGCTTTTCCTGGTGAAAGCGCACAGAGGGGGGAAGTACAAAATGCTTTCTGGGAAGGCTGTTGACCAGCTTACGGCCACTCCACTCTGGAAGCGCCTGATCCCGTCCGATCTCAGCAGCTAAGCAGAGTCGGGCCTGGTTAGTACCTGGCTAGGAGACTTCCTGGGAATACCAGGTGCTGTAAGCTTTTTCTCCAGCTTCCCCCAGAGTCTGATGCTGCTTTGGAAGCTTTTCCTGGTGAAAGCGCACAGAGGGGGGAAGTACAAAACGCTTTCTGGGAAGGCTGTTGACCAGCTTACGGCCACTCCCACTCTGGAAGCGCCTGATCCCGTCCGATCTCAGCAGCTAAGCAGAGTCGGGCCTGGTTAGTACCTGGCTAGGAGACTTCCTGGGAATACCAGGTTCTGTAAGCTTTTTCTCCAGCTTCCCCCCGAGTCTGATGCTGCTTT